>JAODAL010037959.1:0-39770 GCA_025379985.1 Phyllomedusa bahiana | reverse complement strand
TAGACCTGCACAAAGCTGGAATGGGCTACAAAACCATAAGTAAGACACTTAAGCGGATAAGTTCCTGGCAGGTATCACTAACACTCTTGATCGCTAAGGTGCTGCCGTGCTGAATGCCCCTTGACGGTAGAGGAGCTGTTCTCTGCCGCCAAATCCTTTAGAACCGGCAAGACGCCGGGCAGTGACGGTCTCTCCGCCGAAATTTATGTCGCGCTGGGTGACCTGATCTGTCCGGACCTGCTGGAGGTCTATAGCGAGATGGCGGCGGAGGGCAGAATGCCTCGATCGCTGAGAGAGGGCATGATTACCATTTTGTTTAAGCGCAAGGGAGAAAGGTGCGATCTCAAGAACTGGCGCCCTATTTCCCTGCTTAACGTTGACTACAAATAGGTTAAAATCTGTCATCGGACGGGTCATAAACCCGGACCAAACCTGCGGTGTTCCTGGTCGCTGGATTGCGGATAGTCTAGCTCTGGTGAGGGACATGGTCCACTACATCCAAGGCCACCGCGCACCTGCAGCCCTGGTCAGTCTGGATCAGGAGAAGGCCTTCGACCAAGTCTCCCACGTCTTCATGGGTAAGGCTTTGCCCAAGCTTGGTTTCGGCGAAATGTTTTGCTCTGTCATTAACCTGATGTATTCTGACATTTTCAGCTCGGTGCTGGTGAACGGCTGGAAGACTGACCCCTTCCCCATCTTGTCCGGGGTCAGACAAGGCTGTCCTCTTTCACCTCTCCTTTTTGTGTGTTGTATAGAGCTCTTCGCTGAGGCTATCCGCCAGAATGGAGAGATCAGAGGGATCACCGCACCGGGACCCGGATGCTACGAAGTCAAGTGCTCGCTCTACATGGACGACGTGACGGTCTTCTGCGCTGACCAGCGATCAGTGACTGCACTCGTCCAGACCTGCGAGGAGTTCGGCAAGGCTTCAGGAGCAAAGGTCAACTGCTGAAAGTCGGAGGCCATGATCTTCGGAAATTGGCAGCAGTCTTCCTCCGCCCCTTTCCCCTTTTCCGTGCAACCGGATTTCATCAAGATCCTCGGAGTCTGGTTCGGTAAGGAAGGAGCGGCCCTAAAGTCTTGGCAGGAGCGCTTGTTAAAGGTCAATCAATGGTTCGGTCTTTGGAGTCTCAGGAGGCTCACCCTGGAGGGTAAAGCATTGGTTCTGCGTAACGAGATCCTGCCGGTTCTGCTCTACACCGTGCAGTCCTGGCCCCCCCTTGCCACCGTGTGTCGGGCAATTACCAGGGCCGTGTTCTACTTCATCTGGGGCTCAAAGATGGATCGAGTCAAGCGGAGCGTTCTCTACAAGGATCCCCTGAAGGGTGGGAAAGGCATCCCGGATATCCCCACCTTGCTGAGGCTTTCTTTTGTTTGCGATTGCATTCGCCGCATCATCGTCCAGAAGAGAGGCTCTGCGGGCAGATCCAATTCCCGCTTTTTCCTCCTGCCCCTTTGGCGTGGCCTGGGGTGGGATCAGTGGGATAACTCCTTCCCTTACAACTGGGAGATGCCTTGGTTCTATTTGGACGTCACCCGGTTCGTGAGGGAGCACCATCTGGAGGGGTTGAAGCCGATTTGTGGAAATCCAAGGTAATCCACAAGCTCATCAGAGCCAAAGACCCGCTGGAGCTGATCCGTGGATTTTCGGGCGACACGGCTCTCATCGTTTGGAACCTTGTTTCTTCTTGCAGGATCACCAACGAACACAAGGACATGTCGTGGATGGCTATCCATGGGGGACTGCCCCTCAGGTCCTTCATGCATGCCCGTAACCTGAGCAAAACGCGGTATTGCCCGCGGTGTCCTTTTGTGGAGGAGACCGCATACCATCTATTCTGGGAGTGCCCCTTTGCTCAGCGTTTGTTGGATTCCCTTACTCACGAATTCAAAGACTCCGTTACCCAGGAAACATATAAAGCACACGTCCGTGCTTTATGGGCTCTTCCCTGGGGTACACACAGTTGCGGCCATCCAAGAGGCCTGGTGCCTTATGAACTGTTTTAAGGACGCTCTATGGATCTCCAGGAACCGCCTAACATTACACAGAGAGAAGATGTTGGTGCAAGATTGTCGGCGGCTGATTCACAGCCAGCTCAGAGACTATTACAACCTGGATAATCTGGAGGGAGACGACGATCTTTAATGCTTATTTGCTTTGTTGCTTATTTGCTTAATAATTGTCCTTTCCCATAACCCACTTCCCTCACTCTGTCTGCATATTATTTTAATAAAGCTTCGGGCCTTTGTGTATCCCACCTTCCCTCCGCATATCCGCCTCTCATTTCCCCACTAACCTTTTCCCACACAGGTCTAAAGCTAGTTTTAGTAGTTAAACGTTTTACAGTAGAAATATGTTCATAGATAATAGTGTACTATTGCATGCTGGTATTGATATAGATTAGCATGGGATTTACATAAGTCCCTAGTGGTAGGAATATTGAATTGAATGTATGTATGCTTATATGTGTGAATGTAATTTATTCCCGAGCTGCGTCTCGTGGCTAGGTGTGTGTATGTATTAGACGATTTGGTTGTAAATAAACTTTTATTCAATCAAAAATAAGTAAGACGCTTATAGTTTTTGTCAGTGGGCAAACTTACAAAATCAGCAAGGAATCAAATAATTATTTAATTCACTGTATGTAGGTTCTCCCAGTGGGTTGGTCGGTATTTATAGTGATGAAAATAAGTATCTGATACACTGCCATTTTTGAAAGTTTTCCCACCTACAAAGAATGGAGTGGTCTGTAATGTTTATTAAGACAGAATTAAAAAAAACACAGAAAATCCCATTGTATGATTTTTAAATAATTAGCATTTTAATGTATGAAATAAGTATTCGATATAATAGAAAAACAGAATTTAATATTTGGTACAGAAACCTTTGTTTGCAATTACAGAGGTCAGATGTTCCCTGTAGTTCTTGACCAAGTTTACACACACTACAGCTGGGATTTTGGCCCACATCTCCATACAGATCTTCTCCAGATCTTCCAGGTTTCAGGGCTGTTGCTAGGATACATTATGTTTTAGCTCCCTCCAAAGATTTTTGATTGGGTTCAGGTGTGTAGACTGGCTAGGCCACTGTAGGACCTTGAAATGCTTCTTACGGAGCCGCTGCCTAGTTGCTCTGGCTGTATGTTTTGGGTCATTTTTCTGCTGGAAGGCCCAACCACGACCCATCTTCAATGATCTTCCTGAGGGAAAGAGGTTGTTGGCCAAATCGTGCAATACATGGCCCCATCCATCCTCCCTTCAATACGGTGCAGTAGTCTTGTCCACTTTCCAGAAGATCTCCCCCAAAGTATGATGACTCCACCCCCATGCTTCATGGTTGGTACTGTGTTCTTGGGGTTGTACTCATGCTTCTTCCTCCAAACACAGCGAGTGGAGTTGATACCAAAATTTTTTATTTTGGTCACATCTGACCACATGACATTCTTCTGCCTCCTCTGAATCATACAGATGGTCATTGTCGAACTTCAAATGAGCCTGGACATGTGCTGGTGTGAACAGGGGGACCTGGTGGGCCCTGCAGGATTTTAATTCTCGATGATGTAGTGTGTTACTAATCTTTGAGACCGTGGTCCCAACTCTATTTAGCTCACTGTCCAGATCCTCTCATGTAGTTCTAGGCTGATTCCGGACCTTTCTCAGAATCATCCTTAGGCCACGAGGCGAGATCGTGCATGGAACCCCAGACCGAGGAAGATTGACAGTCGCTTTGTGTTTCTTCCATTTTCTAATAATTCCGCCAACAGTTGTTGCCTTCTCACCAAGCTGCTTGCCTAATGTCCTGTAGCCCATCCCAGCCTTGTGCAGGTCTACAATTGTCCTTATATAGTTCTTTGGTCTTGGTCATGGTGGAGGGGTTGGAGTGTGATTGATAGAGACTATGTAGACAGGCATCATTTATACAGGTAGCGAGTTAAAACAGATGCAATTAATACAGGTAATGAGTGCAGAGTAGGAGGACTTCTTAAAGAAAATCTAACAGGTCTGTGAGAACCAGAATTCTTGCTGGTTGATAGATGATCAAATGCAATAAAATGAAAATTAATTATTTAAAAATCATACAATGTGATTTTCTGGATTTTTTTTTAGATTCTTTCTCTCACAGTTGAAATGAATCTATCATAAAAATTACAGAAAACTTTTAAAATCGCCAGTGTATCAAATACTTATTTTCCCCACTATAGGTCCCACAAAATCTAGGTAGGTGTATAGGTCTCCCCAGTAGATCCACCTAGTAGCTAGCTATATAGGTTCACTTGATAGGTTGGTAGGTATATAGGTTCCCACGGTAAGTTGAAATATAGATCCCCCTGGTAGGTTGTTATATAAGGGATATTTGGCTTTTGGTTGAAATTTCAGGATGAACATAAAATGTCTTGAAATTTTTTTTAAATGCACTAAATAAGATGCACATGTCCAACTGTTCAGTGTGTCTTTACTTTTTGCAGAACGTGCTGATCTCTAACAAGGAGTTTAATCTCAAAATTCACATCAGGTGTTTGAACTGCAGGTCGCCACAGAGATACAGAGAGACTGGAAGAGTCACAGAAAGGCAAAGAAGTGGACGTCCTTTGTCTCTATCACACACTAATGACCACTTCATTGTAACCAATGCCCTGCGGAACTGGATCATAAATGTCGCACAACTCCAGGCACGTTGAAGGGAGGTGAGAGGCATCAAGTGTCACGTCAGACCATTCATAACTGTTTAGATCAGCGTGGTTTACGTGCTTAATGACCTGACCACACCACCAGGCACAGGCAACATCGTCTTGCAGGCCAGGGAGCATCTATGCTGGACCAGTGACCAGTGCTCCTCAGTGCTGTTCAGTGTCGAAAGTCGATTCATTCTGAGCAGACGTGATGGCCGCCAACGATGCTGGAGACGTCAAGGAGAGCGCTATGTATCAGTCAACTCAGGCACCTTTGCCAGCCGTCTTGCTCACAGACCACTCTGATGTACACGGTTACAAATGGTCTGACATGGCACTTTGAGGCATCTCACCTTCCTTAAACGTGCCTGTACTGCATGATGAGGAGGACTGTTTAAATCCCAATTCAAATTGATCCCCTAAATTTATTGGGCGATTCAGGGATCAAACACCTGCTGTGAATTTTGCCATTAAGCTCCTTGTTAAAGATCAGCAAGTTGTGCAAAGAATACTGAAACACTGAACAATTGAATGTCACGATCTGCAAATTCCTCTGCCTCCACCCTGGATGCAGCTTTATGTTCAATCCTGGAGGTTGGAATTTGCTTCTGCTGCTCAGCATTGCAGAAGTTAATTCCTCCAACAGGGCTTGTCCAGGTGCAGCGTATCGTCTCCTGCTGACTCATTTAAAAGACGCCTCCTACAAACAATCTGTGCCTGAGTATTGGTGTTGTTGGGCTAAGGCCTGCTTCACTGCCTCAAGCCCCCTGGTTCCTGTCTGTACCGTTTTTCCGTGGTATTACTGTGCTGTCCTTCCTGGCGGAGTTGTGTTCCTGTTCAGTCCCATCTGGCGGATTTGTGGTCCTGTACAGACCCTCCTGGCGGAGTCGTTGTGTACTGTGCAGACCCTCCTGGCGGAGTCGTTTTCCTGTGCAGTCCCTCCTGGCTGTGTCGTGTTCCTGTGCAATACACTACGTGGAAATCCCTAAAGAAGCATTTATGCTATCTATCATACATGAAAAAACTTTGAGACTCTCGGTTCACATATTTTGATCAAAAGATGTTTAAGCTGCCCACGACTTTCAACGTGATCTCAAAATCGGGCAGTCCTACACTATCTCTACCTCTCAATAGAGCCAATTCAAGGCCTCTCACTGGGTCAACCGACCTCCATTATACAGAGAGAAAAAAATAAGAAAACACACCAGACTTGCAAGCTGCACTTCTTATGACAGCCTGTGAGAGGGGGCAGGGACAGAAACCCAAAATGGAGGCACCCCTTCCTCCCCATATAGGTTAAAATCAACATACACCAAATATAATGTATGATTCTGTACAAAAAAACATTTCTGAAAAAACGTATGCAAACCTGGGTGCCACTGGCAGGGCTGCGGCACACATATATATATATATATATACATGTACACACGCACACCACTGTCAGCGGCACACTACTGCAAAAAGGGCAATACATTACGTGGAAATCCCTAAAGAAGCATTTATGCTATCTATCATACATGAAAAAACGTTGAGACTCTCGGTTCACATATTTTGATCAAAAGATATTTAAACTGCCCACGACTTTCAACGTGATCTCAAAATCGGGCAGTCCTACACTATCCTTACCTCTCAATAGAGCCAAATCAAGGCCTCTCACTGGGTCAACCGACCTCCATTATACAGAGAGAAAAAAATAAGAAAACACACCAGACTTGCAAGCTGCACTTCTTATGACAGCTTGTGAGAGTGGGCGGGTGCAGAAACCCAAAATGGAGGCACCCCTTCCTCCCCATATAGGTTAAAATCAACATACACCAAATATAACGTATGGTTCTGCACAAAAAAACATTTCTGAAAAAACGTATGCAAACCTGGGTGCCACTGGCAGGGCTGCGGCACACATATATATATATACATGTACACACGCACACCACTGTCAGCGGCACACTACTGCAAAAAGGGCAATACATTACGTGGAAATCCCTAAAGAAGCATTTATGCTATCTATCATACATGAAAAAACTTTGAGATTCTCGGTTCACATATTTTGATCAAAAGATGTTTAAGCTGCCCACGACTTTCAACGTGATCTCAAAATCAGGCAGTCCTATGCTATCTTTACCTCTCAATAGAGCCAATTCAAGGCCTCTCACTGAGTCAACCGACCTCCATTATACAGAGAGAAAAAAATAAGAAAACACACCAGACTTGCAAGCTGCACTACTTATTACAGGCTGTCGTAAGGATTTTCCTTTGAACATGCTTCATTGATTACTATGTGTCTCTCTACAGAACTTCCATGTGAATCTGCTCATCTGGATTGCCGTTTTGCTCCCATATCCAGCCCTGGTGCTAGTTATGCCTAGTTGGCTTCCAAGCATTGTTCTACTACTCGTAAGTCCGAGGCCATTTGGTATCTGTACCCTCACCACCGGTTCCAGTTTCTTTGGATTTTGCTCCTGATGTCTTCTCTGCCTCTCTTTGTATGGCTGTCAATACTAATGTATTCCCTGCACCTGCTGTTTCCCAAAGGAACCCTATTTTTTCTGTAGATAATGCTTCCAGAGATTCCAAGATAAGTGAGGCATCCATTCCTGCTACCCATATTCCCTGTCCTGCACGCAAGACTTCCAAACCTGGTCCGGTTTTCAAAATCTGCAAGCCTTGTTTTTTTGGTAGAAGTTCCAAATGCCATGCTACCAGAAGAGATTTCAAGTCCACCAAAATCTTGGAAACTGCACCATATTTTTCTGGTTTGGCCCCCCAAGACTCTAAGGGGCCGTTCACACGGCTTATTGCAGGGATGGATTGCAGCCATATTGTGCGCCGTACTGTGCTGCAATACGGCTGGAATCCATCCCAGCCATTACGGTAATCCACAGTTCTCATAGAGATTCCGTCTCTCCTATTCGCCGAGCGGGGAGAAAGTGACATGTCAATTATTTACGGCGTGTACGCGCCGGGAATAATGCACAATGCATGTCTATGGGGCCGGTGAGCTGCCGGCACCCCGCCCCCGCTGCATGGCCGCTGGCGTAATTGCCGGGCGAAATCCGTCCCGCAATTACGTCGGCAATAAGCCATGTGAATCGGGGCTTACAGTATCTCTGCCTTGGAACCGGTTGACTCTAAATCCAGCACTGGTACTGGTTTCAAACCCGCCCATTCTATATCCATACCAATGCCTTCTGTTCCAGCTCAAGCTTCTGTGTCCAAGCATCAAGATCCAGACCCTGATCCTGTATTGGGCTCAGTATCCTCTATTTCTAAAGCTTATACTGAAATCCCTGAGGCTACATCAGTTTTTTTCTGCACCTTCTACTACCTTGTGTGTTTCTTTGTGTCAAGCACTAGCTCTGATTGCACCTGAACCTGTCTACTAAGTACCTGGACTAACTTCTTGTTCTCCTGAACGTAAGGGATCACAAGCCCAGCCGAGAGGATGGACGTCGGGGGGGGTACGTGCCTGACAAGGTACGCTGCTGCCGCAGCCCTCCCCTCGGAGCTGTTTTCAGTATCCAGTCTGCACATTCCAAAGAAATGTCTTGGAGTCTTGGAGAAGCCACATCAGGTCAGCTTGTCTCTCCTAGAAGAGGATGCATCCCTGATTCCGGTGTCTACTCCTCATCCAGTTGTGTTGGGTCCATCCAGAGGTGCCAATAGGGCAGTATGGGCAGTACTCCAGTCAGGGGCCCTAATCAAAAAGGGGCCCACTGATATGTTAAAACATAGGAACTATTAATGGGTGGGCGCCCCATTTGATTTGGCTATATGGGGCCCTAAAACTGTTAATAGGTTACTATTGGCAATCCTGGATCCACCCAATCTTGTGTATGAGGGGCTCTCTGGACCGCATATTGTTCGGGGTCCCTCTGGTTCTGGGTCAATCCTGCTAAGCCTCGCCTTTCCTGTGGTACAAGATATGGGCAGCAAGCAAAGTGAGAGGGTTGAGTCCAGCCCTACCATTGTGTTAGAACCCTTCCTTGAAGCTCCTATGCTATCAAGTTTCCTCCAGTCATCTGTTCCTACAGAGTCTTCTGCTATGGAGATACCCCTGTGCCTTGGTGATGTTCAGGCTGCTGGTCCTACAACTCCGTTGGATCCTGAAGACTTTGTACAGTCCGCGCTGTGTAAGTTTTGTAACCAGTTTCGGTCTGAGTGAGGAAAATGGGCAGAGCATGATGATATTATCATAAGGTCTGTTGTAGCTGTCATAGAACGGTATGTATGTAGAGTATTATGTGTATCCTGTATTGTCATTCAGTCATGCATGTATTGTGCATACCATTTCTGTAGCTTGAGACCTCCACCCCCCTTTTTGCAAATAGGACTGTGGAACATCATGCAAGTCCTTAAGACAATTCTATTATCCCGCTTGTTTACATAACCCAGGGCTGCATCCTCTAAGCAGCCATTTTATTGCGTTTTATGGCCAATTTTGTATATACAAGTGTCATTAATACTTGATAGAAGGCCAAAACCATATCAGCCCAGAAGTGACCTGTGACCTGTCCACCGCCATAAAAGACTAGCCACAAAAAGTTCAGAGCTCACTGACCTGTCAACACTGAAGCACAGCCCGTGAATGCCATCTAGTGGGGATAGTAAGCAACAACCCTCATTAAGCATCAATGGTCCGCCCACCTCATTATATCTCCAGCCAGTGAGGTGCAGCCTAATTATACTAATTAGCTGATGAGTGGTGTGGAAACCTGAGATGGCTGAGTGGTCTATAAGACCCATTGTCGAGGCTCAGATCATTGTATGTACTTTGGGGTTCAATTCTGGATTGAACTGTGTTCCATTTCTTCTTCCGTGCCCCCGGATCTGAAAGCCGACCATTGTAAGTGTAAGGACTTTCTAAGTTTTCTCCCTTTGATTTTATAACTGTTTGCTGCATATGTCACATTCATTGTTATTGTATTTTTTATGTAAGCACTGTACCCTTTTATTATTAATATTAAAAAATTAATAAGTTTAGTTCTTGTTGCTGTACGAATCCATAACTTTGAAGAAGTGTTTTTAACCCTGTAGCTGCTGGAGAGCAGTGAGGTAACCCGGTCAGCGTTTTTAAGTGTATTTTTTGATCAGAGTCCTTCCCTCTGATTTCCTTTTCTTTTTAATTATTGAGGAAGGTGGTGGCAGTGTAGTATTTTTGGGGTGCTGGAACTGTCTTGGGGTGTGATTTATTCTCGATTTGCCACCTGAGAGGTGAGTGCAAAGAGGCCTTTGTGGAAGTAAATCAACTCCATTACAGTGGCCCCAAGTCATGTGCTGGTGAGTGTGTACGTGACAGTCTGCTTATGAAACTTTGGCTCAGCAGGCTCTGATGTTGCCCTCAAGCTCCCTGATGTCTCCTGTCCTGGATGTGCCGAAGAATCCCAGCAGAAGCTTGTCCTCTATGTTGATTGCCTCTCCAGTGCGGAAGTTGCCATGTCTGGCTCTTTCGAGAAGGACCCAGCTCCAGATGTGGTTGTTCGTCCTGGTCCTAAGTGAAGTACCAATACCCATGTCCTTATGGAGAATGACCATCTGCTTGTCGCCAAGCCTTCTCTTAGAGAGAGGTGCCCTAAGGGGGAGAGGTGTGTGTTTGTTTGTGGGGGGCTACTGTCACAATCTGCAAACTTCTCTGTCTACTGCCTGGATGCAACTGTGTGTTTGATTGATTCTGGG
This sequence comes from Phyllomedusa bahiana, assembly GCA_025379985.1. NCBI lineage: Eukaryota > Metazoa > Chordata > Amphibia > Anura > Hylidae > Phyllomedusa > Phyllomedusa bahiana. The sequence continues at coordinate 29,427 of JAODAL010037959.1, read as the reverse complement.
ATTCCTCTGAACTTTATATTATTGCACCTACTTCTGTTTTCTAGAACAGCTACTATGGGTTTAACTTTATCCAATTTCAACTCAAGCTCATTATGGGCATTAACCAGACCGTTATGTGCCCAGGAAAATTTGCCCATTTTCTTCTCCATGTGGTTAACTCTGTCTCCAAGGTCATCAATAGAGGTGTACATTTCGGATAGTGTAGATATCGTAGTTTGTTGAATAGAGGAGCAAAGCACTAACATCATATCCTTTAGGAAAGACTGGAAGATGGTCTGGTCCGAAGTAGGAAAAGTATCTAGGAAATCTTAGTTTTGAGGTTCCAGATCTAATCAGCAGCTGTTTCAAAAGGGTGTTGTCTCATTGGGCTTTTTGTTTAGCGGGTGTTACCAGGTGAAGGTGGACCTCTTTGTCCATCAGGATTTCAGGATTATCGACTGAAGAGCTAGAGGAAGTAGGGGTAGTGTTTCTTTTCAAAGTCATAGATGCATCAAAGGGGCCACATCTTTTGGGGGATACATCTGACTGATCTGATGAAGTTGAGGAACTAGACAAGTATTTGGTGTATCGACAAAGTGATAAAGGGAAGGCTAGAATCCACATCTCATTGTTCTGTTTGTGAGAAGAAATCTGTGAGAATCTCATATTAGCTTTCTTACTTCTTGTTCTGGTCACCATAAGAATATTGGATCAGAGGAAGAATCAACTCTGAGCGCTAGATATTGCTGTGAATGCTGCCAAGACTGGGACAACGGGTAGGTGAAGTTAGGCGACCTTTCTAGGGTGCCACTTCATCCCAGGCAGAAAAGGTGGCGCAAGGATGTATGGAGTGGGTTGAATTTTCCATATGGGGACACTATATGCCTTAGTTGCCTAGCGCAAAAAAACACCATGTCCAAGTCTAGAATGCCGCTATGCTATGAACCTGGTTATATAGAAAGAAAAAAAGAACCAAAACAATACATTCCTAGTATAGTAAGTTTATATGAGTCAAGGGAGTGTATAAGTGTCAAAATATCAACTCGCCCTGCTCTGTTGTGCATATGGTAGGCACAACTCTCCACTGGCTTGTACCCGGATTCCCTATAGTGATTGTGAAGTGGCTGCAGCTGATTTCCATGTTCGGACGTGATCCACGTGAACCAATATATTTCTAGATCCAAGAAGACCGAAGATTCTATCTGCAACAATGGAGTCCAGTTTGGCCATAAACAGGAATTAGTGTGTTATGGAACTAAGTGCAGACCACTTACTAAAAAATAAAACTTTAATAGAACTACTCGTTTCATGTACTAAATGATTCCTTAGGTTCATGAACGATCTGATTAAAATTTTTGTAACTCCTCAACAAAATACTCTATTGAAGGATAAATGTAAATTTATTATATTGTGGTCATTGTTTCCTAGATGCCCCCAACCTGAACCTTTGTTACTCTGTCGGATCTGTTAGTCAATATTAAGTCCAGAAGGGCCTTTCCTTTAGTCGGTTCCTGCACCATTTGGGAAAGGTAATTATCTTTAGTTATGAACAAAAACCTGTTTCCTTTATGAGAGCTACAGGTTTCAGTTTCTCTGTTTTTTATTTGGGTAGTTGAAGTCACCCATAATAACAACCTCATTATGATTAGCCTTCTCATCTATTTGCATGAGGATTACATCTTCCATGGGTTCTGCCGTATTTGGGGGCCTATAGCAGACCCTTAGTAAAATTTTATTATTGTTATTATTTCCATGTATATTTACCCATAATAACTCCACATATTTATTCCCTGTATCTATGGGCCACATGTATGAAACTGTTTAGGTCTAAAACTCACTCTTTTGCCCATAGTAACCTATGGGCAAAAAAGTGAGTTTTAGACCTAAACAGGTTCATACATGTGGCCCTGTATCTTCCCTCAGTGTTGGCTTCAGACAGGATTTTGCACAAAGACATACACATCCTCCCTTCCGGTTGTTATGATTGCTCCTAAATAAACTATAACCCTGTAAGGTGACCGCCCAGTTGTAGCTCTCATCCATCCATGTCTCAGTTTTCCCCACTTTGTCATATTTTTCCTCAGCAATAAGTAATTCTAAGTCATGTGTTTTGTTCGTCAGACTCCTGGCATTGGTTGGCTGCAATTTAGAGTTTTTTTTATTTTCATTCTTTTAACCCTGTCCATTTTAACTATTGCTACACCCCTCTCCTCCACTCCACCCCCTGATGGCTTACTAATTCCCGGCGCTCTATCTTCACTATCTTGCACGCTATATGTGTAGTTGCCCTCCCTCCTAGTCCCTAGTTTAACTATAGATGTAACTATAGGTGCAGGGGTAGCAGTCACTATAAGCATCCTTAGCCTGAGGGGGCCCAAAAGCCCTTCTGCCACATTAGAAGACATGTAAGTGATATATACTTTTTGCATTAGTGTCCAGGAGCTTCAGGTTACGCCTCTGCATAAATCCCAATCATGATCCATGCTTTTAACTTACTCATGTGATCATAATCAGGGAACTGTACTTCTCTTGTAATGGATGCCAGGCATTTTGGCCTTAGGAAACCACAGATTTGAGCATTGGCTGAAATTATGAATCTTTCATATTCATATTTGGTATGCCTTGGTATGCTTTGGAACCTAAAAGTTATAGTTTAGAAGAATGTCCTGCAAAAGTGTGCTCTACTTATAACTGACATCTTTCTGTGTCCTAGTAATTGAGGGGGCTGTCCTTTTCGGTTTCTGAAGGCAATATATACATTTTCATGTGCAGTGGAACCCTTGAATCTCCTCAGGCATCAAGGCCCAGATGGTACTGCTACCTGCATGCTCCCTATTTGCTCCATTATGTAATGTCACCAGATGACAATGGAAAAACCTCAAGAGTTGAATAAGGACTCTAAAATATCCATGCAAAAACGCTCCTTGTTCTCAGATCAACCAGCCTTAGAGAGAACCTGTCACATAGATCAGGGGTGTCAAACTCGTTTTTACCGGGGGCCACATCAGCCTCACGGCGTACCATAAAGGGCCGACATAATTTTACAACTGTGTAAATGGAACTTCTCCTTAACCGTTACATTTGTACAGTATTGCTATTATAATTAACCCTTTGAGGGTAATCAGGAAGAATATATTGCTCCCCCATAGGTAAATAGGTACATATGACCCTTGTAGGTTGATAAGTGGGTATAAAGCCCCCTGTAGATGACAGGTATATCTGCCCATGTAGGAAAATAGGTATTTTGCCCCCTGTAGCCAGGTAGTAGCCCCCTGCAGCCAGGTAGTTGCACCTGGCAGCCAGGTAATATGCCCCCTGCAGCCAGGTAGTTGTCCCCTTTAGCCAGGTAATATGCCCCATATAGACATGCAAATGCCCCATATAGCCCCCCCAGTAGCCATGTAGATGCCCCATAGCCCTCCCCCCAGTAGCCATGTAGATACCTCATATAGCCCCCCTAAAGATTATAAAAAAAACCAAAAAAACCTACTCACCTCCTGGTCAGTGCAGCGCAGCCCGCTCCTGGAGCTGGTGTACGCAGCTCCCAGGGATCTCCTCGGTGGCAGAGGCTGCCGACCGAGGAGACCCAGCGTCGCGTCACGTCAGGGGGTGTGAGTAAAGTGATGCGTCACGCCCCCTGCAACGCCGTATGTATGTACAGTGCTCACCAAGCACAGTACATACAAAGGGAGAAGGTAGGAGGGAAACGATCCCTCCTGCTATCTCCCTGTACCAGCAGCTGCACCGAGCGTGCAGCTGCTGACTGACTCTGCGCGGCTGTGGTAAAACAGCCATGCGGAGTCAGGGAGATCGTGGCGGGCCGGAAAACACAAGGCCCGCGGGCCTTGTGTTTGACACCCGTGACATAGATTATGCCCCCCTTGCTGAGGACAGGACAAGGTAGTGTCAGACCTGCTGTTCCCAGCGCTGTGTCCCTTATTCTGTAAGATGCTGCAGTTTTACAGCATTTAATGCACAAATCTGCAGTTTTCAGCCAGAAAAGAGTCAGTGTCAGTTTTTTTCAAACCCCGCCCACTTGAGGCTAGCCACACCCACCTCATCTGATAAACCTATTACTTTGAATAGGTCGAAACATGTGAATAACTGTCAGTGGGCGGGGCGATCCGTTGATGGGCGGAGCTAACAACTGCTCATGAATAAGATTTGAGCATTAAATGCTCTAAAACTCCAGCATCTTACAGAGTAAGGGACACAGCGCTGGAAACAGAAGGTCTGACACTAGCTTGTGCTGCCCTCAGCAAGGGGGGCATAAACTATGTGACAGGTTCCCTTTAAAGGGGTTTTCTCACCATGCTGTTACACAGAGCCACAGGCAGCCCCAGACTCACACTTCCTGGTCAGGCTGTAAGCAGGTCTATAGCAGTGAATGGCATACCTAGCTCATTCGGTTAGAGTGACATGACTGTTGGAGGTTTGTAAATAGCAGTGTACAAGGCTACAAAGCTCTAAAGCTTAAAACTTGTCATTAAATTAGGTAAACAAAACTCCTAGGCTAGAGAGAAGACTCAGCAGAGAGTGACTCACCATGGTCAATCTGAAGGCAGCTTGGAGAAATGTGCAGGGAGAGGTGGTTGGTATCTGAGAGAAACTTGTGTACACTAGCAGTTGATTACAATTTCTTTACCTCCTGAACAAAGCTAAATCAAAACAGCAATGTATTTGGTAATAATGTTCATTTACCTTTCCCTACATGTTAAAAGCCAATCATTGTGGTTTGAAAGCCCCTTTTTAGATGAAACACTTTGCACCTAAGGGGTCAAGATGCCTGCTTTATTGACTTAGCAACAGGTCTGTCCAGATTGTGGTTAGAAAACCCTTTTAACAGTATTCTCCTGGGCTTGGATGATGGGTGCATATATATATATGTATGTGTGGTGGGTTCTCGCTACTTTTTCAAGGCTCTGTATATCAGACCCAGTTTACTTTATTTAATCAGTAAAAATAGCAACTTAATAAAAATGACATTTAGGAGACAAAATCATTTTAAATTATTTTATTATTTTTTACAAATAGAAATAAATTTTGGAATTTTCTCTGAAAAACAAAACAAAAAAAAAAACAAAACAGAAAAACCATTCACCCAGTGCTTTAGTGGCTCATACAATCAGGTTTCATTAGAACACATGCAATTATGTGAGTGTAGACATCAGAAATACAAAAGAAATCCATACGATCCACATGTATACTGTGATTAATACTATATATATAGGGGTGTAGCTATATATATGGCATTAATGTCTAGGTGTTACTACCGTTTTGATTAGACTTTGGCAGCGGTTTGATAACCTCTTCTCATTACATCAAGTGAAGCGGCGACATTCATAGTTCTGTAGTAAAGTGTCCGCATGGTAACGACATTGCACATCTACGTAGGATACAAAACAGGCGAGTCATATAGATCTATATATACGCTGAATAAAGTACCTCTGTTTTGTACAAATGAGACCATAGATGGCTAATATTTTAGGGGTTGTTCAGAATTGGTAAACCATGGAGGCTTTCTTCCAACAACAGCGCCACCCCTGTCCACAGGTAGTGTCTGGTATTGCATCTCAGCTCAATTGAAATAAAAGGGAGCTGGATTTTAATAGCACACATGACCTGGAGTGCTGATCTAGGAAAAAGGCAACTTTTAAAATTTTTGGTTAACCACTTTAAAAGGTGTGGTCATTGGTGGTATACTGATAAACAGTGAAGATCCAACCATTGTGATCCTTGCCTATTGCAAGAGCAAAGTGGCAGTAGCATTAGGATAGGAAAGCTCTCTACCACATGGCCTTCACTTAGCTTTTCTTTGCAGTCGGCCACTAAAGTTAGTGACCATTTAAGTACTCTCTAGAAGAAGCCTATGGACATGGGCTTAACTATAGCTGGCTGTGGGGCCCGGAGGCTTTGGAGGCCCATACAAATGTAAGGCCATGGTATCTTTGTGTAAGGAATAATAAATTTATGCTTTTTTGCTATGTAGCAATAATATGGGATATTAGATGGTGGGGCCCATCTTATTTTGCAATGGAGCCCTGTGATTTCTAGTCATGGTCCTGCCTAGGGGGTGATATATTCTTGCAAACATTGGTGGTTGGACCTACACCAATTGAACATTGGTGGCATAAGCTAACGATACGCCATCAATGTCTTTCCTGAGACCACATCTGGAATACAAAATTATTAGAGAAAAAGCTGTTCAGAAAGTGGTGCCACTGTAGGATCTACTATTGATTGTACAGATCACCTGTATAGAACGTAGCATTGTATCGTGTGCCAGTCAATATCACCACTAAAGTTATAAAGTATCCTTGACTATATATCTCATTTACCATGGTGGCCCCCACTCCTACATATGTACCGTATGACCCCTGTATTGTCGTCCTCAACCCTGCTCCTTGTAGTTCATAGGAAACAAGTTTTAGGGCTTAGGTGGCTTTCTCTCTAGTTTGGAGCCCATAGAGCCCTTACATTTTGCCCCACCGACTATTGGTTCCCAGCAGAAGACAGTGGAGACCAATAATTCTGGTCTATGAAAATTCTTACATAGTTGCTAAAATCATATTGAGGTTTAGTGTCCCTTTCAACTTGGGGGGACATATTGTCGGCTGTTCTAAATATGATGGAAATCTCTATGTTAAGAGACCATCCTTCGTCAAGAACTTATAATGTATGACAAAGAGGAGAAGATGGGCCAATATCCCATACAATATAGTGGGTTAATATCCCATACGATGTAGTGTCAAGGAGACATCTTCTGGTGTTCTGTCAACATTTCTCAAGAATACAGAAAACCTCGAACTGTGTTAGTGTCTGGACCTCGAATAAAAGGAGGGGGTGGGGGTCATACTCCAAAACTGCCATGTGTTAATGGGAGCAGAGAACAAAAATCATCTTTGTCAAAAGAGGATCCAACAATGCCAGTCCACCTATCATTGTAGGCAATGCTTCATTTCAGCTCTAGTGAAGGGGAAATGAACACTTAAAAACATATTTGAAGACGTACATGAGTTTATTGGGCAGTAACATCTAATAACTGCAACTTGATCATCCATGGTTTTGGCAAGTGAAGCTTTTAAGTAACCTAAAGAATCATTGAGAACACATGCGGGCATCAAAGTGTATGAATTATTACACCAGTGTCAGACTGGGTTGCCTAAGGCCAACCAGTGGAGTTGATTCTGGAAGCCAACCCTACAGTGATGCCATCACACGGTCTGCATCGGGATGCTCTTCCCAATCTCTTGTAGACCTTAAGCCTGCAGCCCACAAGAGTATCCGGTGGGTCTGGGAGACAATGACTCCCTGTTGCACTATAGTTTCAGCGGTAAAGGTTTCCTACGAACACACATATAGTTGAAAAGAAGCACCAGGCCTGCCCACTGGGTGTTTACGCTGTTCCCCTCTGGGCCAGATCAAACTTTATTTAAGCAATCTGTACTGTAACATCATGGAGTATGGACATTTACTCATATAAAAGTTAGGATATCCCTAATAAGGTATATTGATGATGTAACATCATGGCGTATGGACATTTACTCATACAGGTTAGGCTATCCCTAATCAGGTATATTGATGATGTAACATCATGGAGTATGGAGATGTAGCTATATACAGATCAGGCTATCACTAATATTAGGATGTAATATGATTGGGAATGTATACATCATCAATATATAGATGTGTAACATCATATATACAGATTAGGGATAGTCTAATCGGGTATATTGACGATGTAACATTAAACCCTAGCATTATAAATGGCCCTGATTTTTGGAAATGAATAAGCTATTGTAGTGATCATTTTAGGTAAAAGAGGATAGAACTCTACTACTACTACTCTCATCAGTAGAGTTAAGTCAATGGCTACCTATGTAACAATCACTATTTGTAGTACAGGATTCTCTACAGTCCACAAACAGTGTAAGAGGTTAAGATTTTTCAGCATATTTGGCCTCTATGCACATGGGCCAATCATACATGTACACATTTTGGAAAATACTTGGAGTGTGATCAACCTTGTAACCAGAATCTTATTTTATAGTTGTGTATAATTGACCGTTCACATATAAAAAAATAAAATATAATCCAAAACACCAGTAAAATAACATGCACTATGCAAATCCTTGAAGTACAGAGTCCTAGCTAGGCAACTCTTCAATTATGGGCAAAATTTTAGTCTCTATTGCCTTAGCCCTGTATCTATATACTTCAGCCAAGACAAAGTGGCTTGTTGGCACCTTACTGGCACAGAGCTCTCACATGCCCCACCATACACTCCCCCAGCCATGCCCCTGTACTTGGATACAAACATAACACATACAACATGACACAGAGATTCTATAATTCTAATATATTACATTTCATAGCTTTATTTAACAAATTAAGACGATCCCGAGGCACGTAAGGCAGGAAAACAAAATAGTGTAAGGGAAGTCGAAGGTCCATGCAGAGAACGGAATCCGGATCTGAAATGTCGTCCCTCCCTATACTTTTAACTGGAGGGTTATTATAGCTTTGCGACCAAAGACTGTAGGAGACACCAAATCCTATAAAGGCGAATACAAATCAATAGAAAAATAGCACAAGACCAATGTGTATCCGTAAAGGGACCCGAGTCCCCAGAGACGTCACTGACTAAAATAGGGAAAATAGAATTTCTCTGAATTTGAAGAAAATTGCTACTTGTACAAAGGGCATAGATCATTGTCTTATAGATTTAGTCACTGACCCCGATCAAAAAACGGGACCAGATTTACAGTAAAATTTATCACAGATTGATTTCCTTTAAAGCTTTATAGCAGTCGGAGCTCAGAATTTCCAAATTCCCCGCATACACAATCAAATGATACATTTCTGACTACCTGCAGCCATATCTATGTAGATGAAATTGATACAACGTATACTGCTGCAGTATAGGGCTCAAACTAATAAGGAACCGGAACAGTAGGGGTATCTTCACATGTTGGGATTTTCCTATCAGCTGGAGAAGAATGTGGCTACAAAGAGCGTTTCTGACTATGGAGGACCCAAAGTGCTCATGCTGCATATAGACAAGCCATTCATTTCAATGGGAATGCTGTAATATTGCATTTGCCCTGCGGAGGCACTGCAGAAGAGTTGAAAACTTAAAAGTGAACAACTCTTTTATGGTTATATTCACAGATCGGAAAAAAATTCAACCTGTAATCCTCAGCAGAAATCAGACAGTAAGGGTATGTTCACATGTTGGAATTTTCAAGTGGAAAAATCTGATGCAGAATTCCAAGGTGACACCATTAGGAGATGTACACTTTGCAGCCACTGTTTCTGACGCGGTTTAACCCTATTTTAATGGGGCTAGTCGACGACTTTGCTGCACAACGAGGCAAAGAGGTGTTACGTCGCTTACGTTTTTTTCCAGATTTCAAATTTGCGGTGGACAAAATTTGGCACCACAGTACACAACTTGGACTAAGTGGCAGATTTCCCATTAAAATGAATGGGTAGTTTTCCCATTAAGCTTTATCGGAAAAATCCATTGTGGAATCTGTGGCAGAAATCTAAAGCATAGCCTTGGATCGTACGCTGTGGATTTGGCCACGGATTTGGACATAGATTATCAATGGGACTAATCTGAGTGTAGTGTACCCGAAGCCTAGTGTGAACTACGGTGCAGATTCCCATTGAGAATAATGACATTTTTATACAGATTCCAATGCATGAACATTTCCTAAATATGTGACACAATGGTCATTTAAAGGGGTTCTCTGGGATTAATAGTATACTTAATTTTTTTTTCCAGAAATATCACCTCTCCAGTCCATAACAGCTGTCTGGTATTGCAGCCTATCCCCATAATTGCTGAGTTGCAATACCAGGCACTGCCTCTGCACAAGAGTGGCGCTGTTACAAAAAAAAAAATTAAATATATATAATCTCAGCCAACTCCTTTAATTTTAGGCAATTTAAGCTGCAGCAGTCCTGATTACTTCATAAACATCTGATACTAATATAAAATACTACAAGGTGCAAAAAAACTGAGGCAAGTAGAAAATAACATCTCTATATCTGTGTCATTCATAGTCTGTACCATAAATAGATTTTTTTTGTATATATACATATATATCCTTTATGTAGTTTCTTTTTAAAGATAAATATCTGTAAAATAAAGTGTATAACTTCCTACCTCCTTAGAGAAGGGGATGTAGGTATATCTCTCTTTGTAGGCCATGGGTGAATTAACCTGGATGTTTTTGTTCTTTTGTGGACAAAGTACATACTAATAAAGTTTCGAAAAAGTTAAAAACATGCAAAATTCTAGGAAAACCCACCAATGTACGGATCTGGATTTTAAATATAGAAAGGCATAAAAGGGGTGTGTATACTTTTGCACTCATGTTTTTATTGCATTATTGATTCTATAATTGAAATTTAAGCAATTGTGCATCTAATCTTCAATGAAAAATATCTTACTGTTTTGTGTATACAGCTCCTGTACAGCTTTATCTGTATGACTATCAACATCCATGCAGCTGTACACCCACTGTCAGCGATAGCTGGGCTCTCCACTGAGAAGACAGGGACGGTTGATTACCGTCCCTGCCTTCTCTATCACTGTATATACAGAAGAGCAGAAAGTCTGCCGACTTCCTGGCGCCGATAGTCACATAACCGCCGAGGCTCAGTAGTCAATACAGGGGTTGTTTCCTTCCTCCTGTAACTGGGGCTAATATACCAGCCTCAATTCGAGGGGTAAATCAGCAAATAAAAAACAATCCCCGCCCCCCCAAGGGGGTCGTTTATGATCTGATAGGGACATAAAAAAAATAAAATTAAAAAACATTAACAAACCAAATTTTAGCCCGGTCCCCGACAACCCTAAAACGTTTTATCACTTATATGTTAATATCCGTGATGGAAAAGTGATCCAATTACACAATTTATTTTATGTTCTTATGTATTTGATATTGAATAAATAAAAAAGAAAAGGAAAAAAAAATTTGAAAAAACTATTAAAAAACCCAAAAGGTAATGTAATGTAAAAATCATGAAAAAAAGACGGAAAAAAAAAATCGATTAATAGAATAACCAAGTCCAAGCAAGTGTTATAGAGTTCAAACCGGCATGTACTAAGGAAAAGGAAAATGTGCCTGGTCAGAAATAAGTAGTATACCACAGACAGTCTAGTCCTGCAGTCCTGGGATTCTCTTATCTACCGCCTCTATAATCTATGGCTTGTCTACACAAAATGGTAGGAGATTAGTCAAATTTTTAAAACAATCTGCTTGCAAAGTTTTTAAAGGTTTTATTGTAAAGACAACTAGGCAATTCAAATTATTGCAAAAGTCTACACACCCCTTAGAGTAGATTGCAGAGCATGGGTTTCTGTAAGGCTGTAGTTCAAAAGTTATTGACCGTGGTGAAGAACTAAGTGTACATCAGTTGAACGCTGCTCATCCTGTAAATCTGATAATCTGGCATTTGTATCCAGCACTACAATATGTAGGATCTGACGACCAGAATCAGATAAAGAGAATTGGTTTTAGGTTTTACTTCTAAAATGTTCTCTGACCTCTAAAGGGGTTTTTCTCACCATGCTGTTTCACAGAGGCACAGGCAGCTTCAGACTCATGCTGCCTGGTCAGGCTGTGGGTGGTTCTATAGCAATGATTAGCATATTTTGCTTCTATATAACTACTTGAGGCATTACAGTGACATAAGTGTAGGAAATTTAATCTGTGAAAAAAAAAAAAACAAAGCTACGGCGTTGCAAGGAGTGAAAACCAGTGCTTATCAAAGGGAAACAATCTCATCTTGTTAGGGTATGTTCACACGGTGTATTGCGGAGCGTACAGTACGTGCCGCAATACACCGTGTGTTTTGGGAGCTTGCGCTGATTAAATGCATTACATGTCATGTTACTACATTACGAGGTGTAATCCATAGTTTTCTATGAGAGCTATGGATCACCGTAATTGCAGGGCGCATTTCATTGCGTATTAAGCGCAATACGTGGCGAAATACGCCTGCAATTACGCCTGAAAATAAGCCGTGTGAACATACCCTTAGAGATAAAGACTCTGCTCCGTCAGAAGATAGACTCTGGTCTCTGTCTAATCAGGAAGGGAGATATAGACGGTAACCTAGAGACACTTGTGTGCACTCAGAGCAGATAAAATCTCTCTTATCTCCTGACCATGAAAAGTTCAAAAGAGCAATGTATTTAGTAAAAGTCTTCATTTAACTTTCCCTACTTTTTGAAAGCTAATCATTGCAGTGAGAAAACTCCTTTAAAATCGAGTCTTCTATACTTTTCTATGTTTGTCCAATAATCCAGAAAAAGGCATAATCTGGAACCTATTGGGTCACTCTAACACCAGATTAAAGGAATTGTCCTATATCAGTGATTGGGTCATCGTCTACAATCTCTTTCCTGTAGTGGATGGAGTCTAAGACACATAGAAGTAGTCTCCGATGCGGCACATAAGGTTCCCTGTGCCCACTTCCATATATACAAAAGAAGAGCGCCGGGTTACCTAAAAGGGATTTATGGAATCTAGAGATCCCCTTTAAATTTGCATGTTTATTGTCCTTTATAGGAGTTAGAACAGCATTATAGATAGAGGCACTTAGAGAATGGTTGGATGACCTATAGAAGTCACAGTTGTTTGCTGGTAGCTCCTGATGAAGGGCTCCATAAAATGAGTTATAAGGTTCAAGGGGTTGTCCTATTAGCACATATGGATGTAATGGTGGATGTGGGGGGTGTTATCCCTTATAGAAAATATATAGCGCATGTAGAAGAATAGCGGTACAGCTGGAGTATCATTATAGAATACATTGCTCAGCATCCTTCAGCTGAAGAGGATAATAGCAAACAATATCTGCATAATAAGAAGGACAATATTCACAATAAATAACTGCAGGTCCCTATTCTTGCCAATCCAAATCTTCCCTGCCTGGAACTGGAAGGATGTATTAGCTTCTTTCATATAAGACATGGTTTAATTACATCTGGCTAGGAGAATGTAATGTAGTTGATTAAAGTTTCAGTTGATGCTGGGATTTCCTGCTGGGAGAGAGGGAGAGAGAGCGCACATACTGAGAAATACCTGCATAACACTTACTATACAATTACTCTACATGCCTATAGATGTGGGGAAACATCATTTTGATCACTGGGGGTTATTACCTGAATGTCTAGTAAATGCAAGATGAACCTCTTATAAAGTGCATGAACTGATGACACAAAGTGGAGGCAGTCAATGTGTTTTTTTCAAATGAAAAAAAAAAAGTACGAGTGATATCATTTTGCATCTAAAAGGTGGCCATTTACCGGTAATAGCTCTGGCTGACAGCTGTTCCTCCCCATACACACTGGGTTCACCCAGTTGGGTGTTTTCAACAGGGAGTGAAGAGCAAACCACTACCAGACACTTTTGGCAGTGGCTAATCTGAGAACAAAAAGATCAGGTATGTCGAAATTCAACATGCCCGATCCTTCGTACTCCCCCAATATCATCTGTCAGGGGAGAGTCAGCACACCCTGACATACACATGGTTGGCTGGTAGTACCATAATCAATGGGTTTAGCCAACCTTGCTTTTGTGTATGGGAACTTTAAGTTTTCAGGTTGATTTTGGGGACCACGGAAATTGGGTAAGGATAGGATTAAAGGGGTTTTCTCATCATAGACATTGATGGCATAGCAATAGGATAGGATAAAGGGGTATTTCCACCATAAACATTGCTGGCATAGCAATAGGATATGGATAATAGGATAAAGGGGTATTCCCACCATAGACATTGATGGCATATGGATAGGATAAAGGAGTATTCCCACCATAGACATTGATGCCATATCAATAGGATAAAGGGGTATTCTCACCATAGACATTGATGCCATATCAATAGGATAAAGGGGTATTCCCACCATAGACATTGATGGCATATGGATAGGATAAAGGGGTATTCCCACCATAGACATTGATTGCATATTGCTAAGATATGCCATCAATTTCTGATCGGTGCGGGTTCATTCTATCCGAAATGAGCCATAAACCTGCAGTATTGAACGAAAGATGGTCAAGACTCTCCCACTCGATTAAGAGTTGGAACCGCACGAATAGGCATCAATATGCATCAATGTTAGGTGGGAATACCCCTTAGGAATGTGTCATGCCATACTCAAAAGTAACCCACCATAGACTTTTGTTTGCCATATCAATAGGATATGGATAATAGGATAAAGGGGTATTCCCACCATAGACATTGATGGCATAATAATATGATAAAGAGGTAATCCCACCATAGACATTGATGGCATATTAATATGATAAAGGGGTATGCCCACCATAGACATTGATGCCATATCAATAGGATAAAGGGGTATTCTCACCATAGACATTGATGCCATATCAATAGGATAAAGGGGTATTCCCACCATAGACATTGATGCCATATCAATAGGATAAAGGGGTATTCCCACCATAGACATTGATGCCATATTGCTAAAATATGCCATCAATTTCTGATCGGTGCGGGTTCCATCTCTATCTCGAAAATGAGCCCAAAAACCTCTCAGTTTTGAACAAAGAGGTGGTCAAGACTCTCCCACTCGAATTAAGTGTTGGAACCCGCACGAATCAGGCATCAATATGCCATCAATGTCTATGGTGGGAATACCCCTTTAAGGAATGTAGTCCATCCATACTCAAAAGCTACCCAAGCTGAGATCCCCAAGATTAACACAGTCGATCCAAATTTAACTAAAAATAAGAAACTAAAGAAAATTTTAATATTTTAGCCACACGATTAGGGCCACAATGTCGTGCCTACAAATAGGATGGGATGAAACCAAGGCTAACAGGTTGTAATGACACCGGGTCAACCATGAACCTGTAAGGTTTCAGATCATTCCAACTACATGAGGTTGAAGTGACAAAATGCCAATTAACCAAAAAATCCTAGACAATACATCAATGCATTTCCTTAACTGTGCAAAGAAAGGTTTCTTAGTGATCAATAAAACTGGACAAGTCCCTGCACTACCTTCTTATGGCCAACAGATGCCACTGCTGCAAAAGCTGACTCAAGCCAGGAGTAGTGCACACTTTATGGCATGCTGGAAAGTGCATTTTAGCGACATCTGCAAATTCCAAATCTCGTCGACATGCAGACTACAGCTCGACGCAATATAGCAAAAACAATAAAACATAATCCTTGAGTTGGCTGTCCGGTAGGACATGAAGAAAAGTAAGTTACACTTAATATTACACATCTTATAAAAATATTCTGTGATTAGATCTAGCTGGTAGCTTCAATGTGTCTCGTGAGTTTTAAGGTAATGAATAAAATAGATATTTGAGAGCACTTAAAAAGAATACAGGTAGAGCCTGAGTATCAATGACATTCTTGAACATCTCATCATAGTACACACCGCCTTGCTTGGAGAGTCATAGCAACTGAACGTTCCCTTTAAGCTCCATAAATGGAAGGGTTGAAAATGACCGATAATAAGGACAATATGCAGGAGTCATTACTGAAAGCCAATCAAATAACAGCTTTCATACCCCAGATTATCTTAAAGGGGTTTTCTCACCATGCTGATTCACAAAGTCACAAGCAGCTTCAGACTAGCACTTTCGGATCAGGTTGTGGGGGGTTCCATAGCAGTGATTAGCATATTTAGCTCCTCTATAACTACAGTGTTACAGAGATAAGTACAGGAGATTAATCCTGTAAATAGACACTACAGATCTCCCAGGAGTGAAAACAAATGCTTATTAAAAGGTAAACAGTCTAAGCTTCTTAGAGATAAAAAGTCTGCTCTGTCTGACCATTTTGATGTCCCTCCTTCCTCTCTGTCCAATCAGAAAGGGAAATATGGACAGTAATCTAGACATGTGTGTGCACTCGGAGCAGATAAAATCTCTCAATATTAAATAGGCAATGTATTTAGTAAAAGTCAGGAATTAGTGTTCCATAGGTGTTGAAAGTGAATCGGTGCAGTGAGAAAACCCCTTTAATGTGGAGCTAGCCATCAAAATTCCTACACAACCAATTCTATCCATTTCCAGTCCCATTTTTCCACCAACCCTGGTCAATGAAAGTGTGTATCTGAACTGGTTTCTATGGAATATTTCATAACTTTTTCTGTGTGTACAATGCAAAACAAAGAACAAAGTGACAAAAAGTACAAGATCGTAAAAAACAAAACAAAAAAAACAACAACACATAAAAAGGCAAAAGACAAAAATCTCACATAAAATAACTTGTTCCACCTTGGACTAGTGGAGACAGATTCAACCGAATGGTCAACGGATGAAAAAACTATGTAACAGCTAGTTGCCCATCTCAAGACCTGGAGGCGTTTTTACCTGATAATAACAATAACGACTGGACAACTCATTGAGTAGTTCCATCTACTGCCACCATGAGTGGCCCTTAAAGGGGCTCAGCCCGTACCAAAACTAGGGACATCACTGATGTTTAAGGGATAAAGTGACTCTGTGATGACTCAAGTTTCAGGTAAAATGAAGATCGGTTGAGCCATATCATGGCTATGATCTCCACCACGTGTAAGAGTTAGGTTCTCCTCCAATGGGATCAGGGCAAAAAGCTTGATGGGTCCAAATAACCCATTCCAAGGTTCTTAATTTCACCTTCATTTACAATAGGTTTTATAAAGCCCATGAGCTTTTCTGCTTGGCTTTGCTGGGACTTTTGAATGAATTCCTTCATGACATCTCCAGGACTTACTTGAAGCTCTAAATTTTGCATTAACACTAACGCATTGTCGGCCTCAACCCTTTCCACCTTTGAATATTCCTGGCTTGGAACCAGTATGGAGTATTGGTCTGTTATCACATGGTTTTCCTTGTGTTTTGGTATCAATGCTAGTGCATTATTTTGGTTCACTTTGTGGACTTCCACGTAATCCATTGTTCGAGGAGCCATGAAGGGCTTCTTCTCGTTGAGTAACAAGTTCAACATGTCGGCCTCAACGTCCTTGGAATGCAAATCTCCCAAGTCGCTCTGTTTATTCGAGTTCTCATCCATGTTCTCAATGGTTTGAAAGTATGTAGGTTGCCTCTTGCCTTCTGCAGGCACGGCAAATTTAGACAGGTTGGCGTTCATGAGGCCAAGCGCCAAGTTGCAAACATCCGTGACATTGTGATAATTTGATTTTGGCGACTGGTTGCCGGATGTTTTGCCATCAGACCAAATACAGGACTTGTCATCACTGAAATTGGAAAATGTGGGATCTGTGGCTTTGTTTTTTAGGTCCCAAGGAGATTTTACTGCCAGATGGTCCTGGGCTCCATTCTGGACATTTTCGAAGCCCTGTGATCGGACTCTTTGGTCTTTAAATCCTTCGGAGGGAGCGAAGGGGCTATCACAGCTTCCACGACCAGAGTCATTGTCTGTATCTACAGGGGAAACTTTCATATGTTGGCATTGAGGCTCTCTTTCTGGACTGGACATGAGGTGCTCCTTGCTGTCGTCTACCTCTAAGAATTCCACTAGGAGGTCTTCACAGTCTGAGGTTGGAGGGAATCCTTGGCAGCCAAGAGCACCCAACAGGTCTTCAGATTTTCCACTCTGGTAAAGAAAAGAAGAACTTTAAAATGATAAAATAGCCTCAGACACTTAAATTGTTGATGCACCCGAAGACGCCAGTGCCGAAAGGGGGTTAAAGCATGGCTGCCCTATTTACTGTCTCTTTGGTGGCTGAAGGGAGAAAATTCCAGCTACAAATTTATGCATATGGCTAAAATATAAAACTTTGAATAATATTATATTAAATAGAACTCCCAACAATTTTTACACCAAAACATCATAGTTCACAAGATTAAATGGAAAGAAAACTCAATCCCATATATCCAACAGTTATCCCTACACAGCAACTATGCACTATGTCTCAGGTATTTGCAACGTGGTGCTTGTTGTGATGAATGGCAAACTTTCTAAATCTACAGAAGACAATAGGGATCCTATATACTATGTATGGATCCGTACAACAGGGAATCCGTGTCACCCCAAATTTGTATATTGGGTCCGTTTCAACCCAAATTTGTGTATTGGATCCGTTTCCTTCCTAATTTGTATATTGGATCCATTTCTTCCAAAATTTGTATATTGGCTCAATTTCCTCCCAAATTTGTGTAATGGATCTGTTTCCTCCCAAATTTGTATATTGGATCCATTTTCTCCCAAATTTGTGTAATGGATCTGTTTCCTCCCAAATTTGTATATTGGATCCATTTTCTCCCAAATTTGTACTTTGGATCAATTTCTTCCCAAATTTGTATATTGCATCCGTTTCCTCCCAAATTTGTATATTGGATCCGTTTACTCCAAAACTTGTATATTGGATCTGTTTCCTCCCAATTTACTGTATATATTGGATCAGTTTCCTCCCTAATTTGTGTATTGGATCCATTTCTTACCTAATTTGTATATTGGATCTGTTTCCTCCCAAACTTGTATATTGGATCTGTTTCCTCCCAAACTTGTATATTGGATCTGTTTCCTCCCAAACTTGTATATTGGATCCGTTTCCTCCCTAATTTACCGTATATATTGGATCAGTTTCCTCCCTAATTTACCGTATAGATTGGATCTGTTTCCTCCCTAATTTGTATATTGGATCCGTTTCCTCCCTAATTTGTATATTGGATCCGTTTCCTCCCTAATTGTATATTGGATCCGTTTCCTCCCTAGTTTGTATATTGGATCCGTTTCTTCCCCAATTTGTATGTTGGATCCGTTTCCTCCCTAATTTACTGCATATATTGGATCCGTTTCTTCCCTAATTTGCACATTGGATCCGTTTATTCCCTAATTTGTATATTGGATCCGTTTCCTCCCATATTTGTATATTGGATCCGTTTATCCATAAGCATAACTATAGCCATAACAGCCATAGCAACTCCTATGGGGACCAGAAGTTAAGAGGGCCTCCATCAGGTACAAGAACATTGGGGGACATATATGAAAACGGCTATGTCAGTTTTTTGTCGTGATGTCCGCTCAAAAAAACCCAAAAAACTTTGGTCCTGTCCAACATATGCATGAAAGGTTGTGCACTAAAAATGGGTGCAAGTCCGACAACCTTGACACTTTTGTTAATTCTTAGTGGGTGTCATGCCAGAGATATTGCAAATCGGACTGTGGCAATCGATTTCTGAGTCAATTCTGATCTTTTTGATAGGCTACATGACCACCTTTCCAATGGAAAATCTGCCCTTGATCCAATATGGCGGCTTTCAAAATGGCGGCCATGTTCTGGACACAGAGTAAAAGATAGGCCTCATCACCCATTACTTGCTGGGGTGTTCAGATAAGTCATTTTCCCTTTCATTTCTGAAATAAAAAGTGTCCTGGGACTGCTGTCAAGTCAAGGATGTGAATACCATGGCTACTGCCGTTACCTTAGGGCTCAGCCCATAATGACCCCAAAACCCTCCTGTGATCCACCTAAATATCCTTGTTAACAAACATTGTGTGAACATATCCTATAGCTGCCACAATCTAATCAAGTGGTTGAAATAGAAAATACGTAATACTCTATGGTGTTGGAAATAAGATCTAAAGTTTTTTTTTTTTTACCTTAAGAAGTTGGGTATCAAATCCCATAATTTTTGGTCCAGGAACTGGAGGACATAGACAGGACATCCAACTACTGGAAAAAATACATGAAGAAAGAAAATAAGGCAACGATTCTAAAAAGAATGCATAAAAAATAAAATAATCAGTAGTCATCAAGAGTGAATTTCATCCTGGAATAGAAACCATAGGATATATTCCCTGGTGTCCAGTGGGAAGAGAGATTCCATATAATCTCCAGGCGAAGGATTCCACATTCCATTGCTCAGGAACGGGTTACATTATATTCCCTGGTGTCCAGTGGGTAAGCAACAATGTTTTATACTGTGTATATCACAAGGCATTATGGGAAAGGAGCTGAGAAATCCTCAATTTGCTATTGACCCACTGGATCTTTGGAAAGTAGAAGGGCTATTTAGCCAAGCCAGCATCACTCATCTGTATACAGCCATTTCGGGGTGTTTGCCCCTCATCAGTACAGAGCAGAGCGATGCTGGCTTGGCTGAGTAAGAGGCAATGAGTAGCTCAGAAAGGGAAGATCTCTCCTTAGGGAGAGCACCTATATAGGCGTGTGGAGATTCAAAATTGCCTTTTGCACTCCACGAAGCATCTGTCTAGTGAGGGAGGAAGGGGTAGGTGATATTCCCTGGTGTTCAGTGGGTAAGAAACCATGTTTTATATTGTGTAGTGAGGGAGGCAGGGGTAAGTGAGAGTCCCTGGTATCTTATTGATAGGAGTATGGAGGGGGTAGAAGTAATATTTCTGGGAGCCAAGATGAAGAGGAAATTACATTGCTCCCTGTACAGAGAGTAAGTAATATTGAGAGTTACATTCCCTGGTGTCTAGTGAGGGAGGTGGCAGTAGTAAATATCGCTAAGGGTAGGGTCATTGGGGATAGGGTGTTGTGATAAGAAGAGTGGGAAAAATAAATTTCCCTGTGTTCAAGTAGGGGTTGGATTATAGATTGTATATCCAGTTGGTCAGGATGTAATGGATTCAAATGGGCAGAAAGGTGGGGTTGGATAATATTTCTATGTATCTAGTTGGTGGGAATAGTAATATGCCCTGGTGCCAAGATGAGGAGGAAAGTACATTGCCCTGTGGACAGTGATTAAGGAATGGCTAAGATTATATTCCCTGGTGTCAAGGGGGTAATGATGGACCTGGCACTAGGGAATATTCCAAGGGGTATGGTTATTGCGGATAGAGGTATAGGGATATTTTCTGGTGACAAGTTGAGGGGGGGAAATACGTTCCCCCGTGTTCAGTGAATAAGAAATGGATTAGATTATGTTCCCTGGTGTCCAGTGGGAGGTAGGAGTAGGAACTACTGTCAGGGATATAGTCATAGGTGATAGAGGTTTGGTGATATTATCTGTAGAGGGGGAAATACTGTACATTCCCCTGTGTTCAGCGATTTAGGAATGGCTTTGATTATAATCCCTGGTGTCCAGTGGGAGGTGAAAAAAGAAGTGTAGTAAGGAACATAGAAAGGGAGGTAGAGGTATGTAGTATTTCTTAGCAGATCATTGAAGGGCCAGGAAATGGGGATCTAGTTGCTGTGAAAAATATAGGCTATAAAATAAATATAATAGATAAAATATATAACAATATTTAAGTATGAAGAAGTATGAACTAATAATAAATATTGTTGTATTCAGCGATTAAGAAGAGAGTTAGGGTATTTTCCCTGAGGTCTATTGGGTAGTAAGGGAGGTAGGAAATACTGTCAGGGACATGGTCATAGGGGATAGAGGTATGCTGATATTGTCCAGTAACAAGCTGAGGGGGAAAATACGTTCCCCTGTGTTCAGTGATTAAGGAATGGCGTAGACTGTATTCCCTGATGTCCAGTGGGACACAATGACAGAAAGAGGGCAGGGTCATAGGTCCTGGTGGTCAGGGGGGAAGTGGAGGAAAGTTAATTACCTGTGTAGTTTCATAAGGGGTAGTGGTGGGCACAGATTTTTAAATTTCATGCTGTGATTTGGTTTGTTCTATAGCACCTTTCCCCAAAAATTTCATTTCTAATTCATTTTTGCCTCTACACAGACACACAGGTCCTTACCTGCATCCTTTCAATGCCATCGTCCAGATCATGGTCAAGCATATGATGACGGACAACACGGCGACGGATACCCAGAGCGTCAGATCTCGTCTCTTTGCGACTGGTGGAAGGAAAACGTCATTGATGAGTCAGTATTTGTATGGACCGTAAAAGACTAAGACACATGAGGGCACAATAACATGTGACAAGCCTAGGAACCTGGCATTGCTATATACAACTCATGGGCACCATTATGTAACCAAATGTGCATAGGATGAGGCAAGGTAGTCCCATCCCTGTGCATAGGGTACAGGTGGGCGAGGGGCTTCTCCTACTTTAGGGAAAACACTTTCTATTTAATTAAATTCTTTCTACAGCAACAAGGGGGAGCTGATTATTGGCAGATGTATCATTTCCAAGATATTGCGCTCCCTTTAGTGAAGGCTGCAGACACAACATTACCATCCAATTCTACTCTAAAAGCAGAGGGTTTGGAGCTATGTATTAGAAAAACTGTTCAAGAAAAACCCTGCATTTTCTATACTGAATATATCTATGCAAAGAAGCGGCCTGATCCAACCACAGTTTTAACCATTCCCACATCTTTTATTGCGGTCATAAAACACATATTTTCTTACACTCTAAGGCTGTGAGCTTGCCTTACCTAGTTCACAGCTGGGGATGTGTTACAATGTATTAGACTAGGCAATGCTTTTAGGGACTTCTAGGTCTTAGATATTACCTATAGTGATGTATCAGTCTGGAGTGCAGATTGGTGAGATCACAGAGCATTGTCTATACTGGATAAAAATGTATCCACTTCTCAGCTGAGAGCAGGACTAAGACTATGTACATTTATCAGTCATAAAAAACTGGAGTCCAGGCTGTGTAGCTCCACCTAGTAGCATTGTCTATGACTGAATACAATTGCATCATTCTACTCAGTCTAGAATACTATGTGCAATGATCAGTCTGGAGTCCAGGATGTTAGCTCACAGAGCATTGTCTATACTGGAAACAACTGTATCCACTTCTGAGCTGAGAGCAGGACTAGCTATGTACAATGTATCAGTCTGGAGTCCAGGATCTTTAGCTCACAGAGCATTGTCTAGACTGGATACAATTGTATCCACTTCTCAGCTGAGAGCAGCACTAGCTATGTACAATGTATCAGTCTGGAGTCCAGGCTGTTTAGCTCACAGAGCATTGTCTATACTGGAAACAACTGTATCCACTTCTGAGCTGAGAGCAGGACTAGCTATGTACAATGTATCAGTCTGGAGTCCGGGCTGTTTAGCTCACAGATACTTGTAAAATGGTATAGCCAGCTCCATCTTGAATGCATGCACGGAATAAACTGCCCAAGCTGGCAGCGGAGGCAAATCCAAAAATCAACTATATTCCAGCACGCTTTTGAGGACAAATGGTGAATGTAAAAATAAGATCACGTCCTTTATTAATACAAACAAATAAAAACAAATATTGCCAAAATAGCAAATGTGAGTACCTTAGCTTAAAACAGCTGCCGTACAGACCATGGATGGAAAACATATAATGTAGCGCCCTTAGTCTGGAAACAACTGTATCCACTTCTCAGCTGAGAGCAGGACCAGCTATGTATAATGTATCAGTCTGGAGTCCAGAATGTTTAGCTCACAGAGCATTGTCTAGACTGGAAACAACTGTATCCACTTCTCAGCTGAGAGCAGGACTAGCTATGTACAATGTATCAGTCAGGAATTGAGGTTGGTTCATTCACAGAGCATTGTCTAGACTGGATACAATTGCATCTACTTCTCAGCCAACAGCAGGACTAGCTATGTACAATGTATCAGTCTGGAGTCCAAGCGGTTTAGCTCACAGAGCATTGTCTGAATGCTACACAATTGTATCCTATTTTCAGACAAATGCAGGACTAACTATGTGCAGTTTCACAGTCTGATGTCCAGGCTGTTTAGATCACAGAGCATGGTCTAGACTGGGTTCAGTTCTATCCATTTCTCAGCGGAGAGCAGGACTCTTAGAGTTCATGGAGTATTATCTAGACTGGATACTTGAATTCTATAGAGAGTATTAGCTGTTCATGCCTCAGACTACGTCCAGGTGTTGCTCACAGATTGTCTGGGCTGGGGCGGGGAGAAGCAGGGGGGCCGGCACTTCGCCGGCCATTGACTACATGCTACGGCGGTATACCCCGCTAAAAAGTGACAGGTAAAATTATCTCCCCCCCGGCGGATTCGCCGGGCGGGGAGAGGAGCCGTAATCCATAGTTCCTATGAAACGTAAATTTACCTTAATAATGGGCCCTTTTTTCGGCCCGTAATTGGCGCACTTCGGGCGTAATTACGGACCGAAATACGGCCCATTTTAAGCCGTGTGAACATGGCCTTAGGTTCAGGGGTTTTTTTCTAGATGGTACAGTTGAATACACTTATCAATAGAGAAGTATTAGCTGTGTACAATGCCTCAGACTAGAGTCCAGCGTGTTTAGCTCACAAAGCATTGTCTGGACTGTATACATTTGTATCCAGTCTAGACAATGCTCTGTGAGCTCAACAGCCCGGACTGTACATAATTAGTCCTGTTTTTGTCTAAAAATTGTGTACAGTTGTATCCATTTCTCAGCTGAGAGCAGGACTAGCTATGTACAATATTTAAGTCTGTAGTCCAAGATGTTGAGCTCACAGAGTATTGTCTAGACTTGATACAGTTTTATACACTTATCAGCTGAGAGCAGGACTAGCTATGTACTAGTTTACTGCCTCTACATGTAAATAGAAGTGTTCTCATTCATCGTCAGGATACACATCTTAAAATGGGGATGAAATGAAACAGTCTATTGTAATCTATTTCTACATAAAACTGAAAAGTCACCAAGTTAGTACCTAATATCTATCTATTTCATTCATATTATCTTCTTCCATATTATCTATCTAACTATCTATCTATCTATCTATCTATCTATCTATCTATCTATCTATAGATAGAAGAGGAGCCTCAGGATCTAGGACTATATTGTTTTACTGGATCCTAGTTCTGTCAGATACCATATGATCCTTACCTCCAGGGATCTGAATATAACCCTCCTCGCTCCATTCGCTCCATTTTCCAGTATCAGCCTTACAGCGCACCTGGACCACATAATTTTTTCCAGGGGTTAAGCTAAATAGCTTTAACTTGGTTTGTTGTTCTACAATTTGTCCCTAGAAAGGGAGGGAAAAAAATGAAAATGATAAAAATAAAAAAAAAGATTTTTACTACTATGCAATGTAAAACAGAAATGTAAAAAATAAAATAATTGCAGCCCCAATGATGGTGGCTCGATTAGGAGCAGCAACCAGGTAAGCTCTTTTGTTGCTGTTGAGCCCATCTACCCACATAGATAGTTGCCTTAAAAGAACACTCTGGGTTGTTTTCTTCCTTTAGTTCATTAGAAATTGCTTCTAGGTGCACAATGGTGCCAGTAATGTCGCTTCCCTTTTTTTAATACAGCAGGTTTTTTTTAAGGTTCTAAGATTTTTGAAAAAAAACCAATCCCGGACAAACCCCCAAAATTCAAAAGGTTTATCACAATTAAAAGGGTTGTCTCACTACATTGATTCATCTTACCTCTGTCCTGTGTCTGAATTCAGGGCGTGCTTACTGGCTACTACTGTCCTGCAGTGAGGAGCTGCTGAGGTCACCAGGTCTGTAGCTATAGCAACCAGTGCTGGCAGCCTATTAGGAGAGATTGAACAGGTCTGTAGCTATAGCGACCTGAGGAGCTGATGCAGCCCATACAAGAGGGAATATCTAGGAATAGGTAGGACACTGGTAATGGACACATTTTGCAAAGTGACTTGTTTTTGCAAGATCTTTAACATAAAAAGCAGCAAAACAGCAGAAAAACAGTCGCTCCTTAAAGTGGTTGTCTCACTACAAGGAGTGAGACAACCACTTTAAGAAGCGACTGTTTTTCTATGCATTCCGATGAGAGGTTCAAAGTCAGTCTCATAGGAATGTATAGTGAGACAGACCTCCTGTCAGCATTAAAAGCACAAGGTCTTTCAGCCAGAGAGCAGATCATG
This sequence comes from Phyllomedusa bahiana, assembly GCA_025379985.1. Taxonomy (NCBI): domain Eukaryota; kingdom Metazoa; phylum Chordata; class Amphibia; order Anura; family Hylidae; genus Phyllomedusa; species Phyllomedusa bahiana. The sequence continues at coordinate 3,735 of JAODAL010037959.1, read as the reverse complement.
TGACCTAACAGACCGTTGCATCAGTCAGAAATCCTGTATTCAGCTGCAGGTAAGCACAGTTACTGCCACTACAGTATACCAAAAAGCAATTTCTAATGTACTAAGGGAAAAAATGGAGTAGTCCTTTAAGGTTACTGTATGTGCAGTGAAGTTGCATAAGATTTTTTTTCTCCACTCACAAACAAAGCTAAATTCCTAATTCTCTTGGTCACCAGTTACCAGATAGTAATGCATTTTCCAATTTCAGATGATTGTAGATCTAAAAGCTGAGCTGCACTTGTACAATAAAGCTCCAAAAGAATATTTAAAATTGATGTTGAATTACAAAGGGTTAACTTCTCTAATCACATTGAAGGCTAATGTAGGAATGCGGTACATTTTTGAGACAACCATACAATTTTTGGAGCCTAGATGATAGTGAGTAAGAAGTAGTACATGCATAGAGATGTAATGTCCAGCCAGTAGACATGGAGGGCCACATGAATGAAAACTGTCTAGGTCTAAAATTCACTTTGTTGCCCATAGGAACCAATGAGAGCCCACAGCAACCAATTAGAGTGCCCCTTTCATTTCATATAGTGCTCTGGAAAATTGAGAGGGGCTCTCTGATTGTTTGCTATGGACAACAAAGTGAATTTTACACCAAGACAGTTTTCATACATGTGGCCTGGAATAACACCATTACTACATGGTCTTGGTGACCTACAGCCATTGAACTATGTGACCACATGACATTTCGTCACCGCAACATAGTGATCAAACAAAACATAGGGATAATAGTGATCTGAGACACAGGGAGCTTTTTTTTTTTTTAAATATAGAAGGTTCTAAGACTTTTGAAAAAAAAACCAATCCCGGACAAACCCCCAAAATTTCAAAGGTTTATCACAATTCAGGTATAGGTGCTCATTTTGTCCTAATTTACCTCCCAGTTTTGCTTTTTCTCCTCCCTGAAGCGCACTTCATATTCTAGTGTCATCCATCCCATTTTGACATCGGCCTTCTCGGGTGGGATCCATTTTACTAATAGATAGGGCACGCTGGACTCATTACCCTCATAGGTGAAGGACAGGTTTCTGGGAGGATAGGGTTGCACTAAAAAGAATTAAAAAAAAAAAAAAAGTTAATAAAGTGAATGAACATAAAATAAAGCACTTTTCCCCATTATAGATTAAACTTTATTTTTTTAATTATTTTTATAGATTTTTTTTTTTTTATCACTTTGATGAAACTTGAAGCTCCTGGACTTCAAATTAGAATCTTTATCAATGCCCCACACCTACCATGTGAAAGCTATAAGACTGGGGTCCTTTTCTGGGCAGACAGGCTTTTAGGATAGCAGAAAAGGGGTGGGGACAGTCCGCTTCTTGTAGAAGTGTCTAGCCACCGGCATGGCACAATTGCCAACTCTCCCAGAGCACCGGGAGAGTTGGAAAGGGACCCCCGGGCAAGTGAACAGTGTTGTGTTGTGGCTGAGGTTTGCCTGCACCCCTTGCAGTGGGAGACGACTGTAATGTATAGCTGGGCTCCGGCTCAAGTGGCCAACTCAACCCATTAGATGCCGTGGTCAATATTGGCTGCAGCAGTTATGTGGTTAAGAGAGGGAAGGGGCTCCCTCTATCACAAATTGGCACCTTGAAAAGATCACCAAGAAAGCTAGAGGGCTATTAAGCCTCCCACAGACGGGAGTCTAGTAAAGTGTCACAGGTGTGGTATAATACATAGCAACAGTAATGTATTGCTATGTATTGTAAAAGTGATCACATATTAAGTAAAATTTTGGGGTCATTGTCGACGGGGGTGGGGGGCCCCAAGGGGGAGTTGGACTTTTGAGGATTTATTTGCAGTTAAAAACAAACCCCAGGTTACCTGCTAGGAGCCCGGGGGTTTCCCTACCCCTGGGGGCCCAGTTGAGACTTTTGGGACAATAAAAAAAAAAAAAAAAAATATGAAAGCAAATAAACCAACAATTTTGAAATAAATAAAACGAAAAAGAAAAACAACCAAAAACTATTTAAATCTCTAATAAAAACACAGTGCAGATACTAGGCATTGCTGTGTCCGTAACAATCCAATTGATAAAATTATTATGCGACTTAATCTGTACAGTAAACACGGTGAAAAATAAAAACCATGCCAGAATTGACTTTTTTCATCTAGACTCACAAGCAAACTTAATGAAAAGTGATAATAAAATAAATAAAAAAATAAATTAATTAAAAATAAAAAAATCTTATTTTTCAAGTGATCCCAGGAAAAAATGTAAACCAAATCAAAAAACGCCCTTACACAGCTCTGCGGCTAGAAAAATATATTTTTTTAATACATTTTTTTAAAGCATGTTTTTTCTAACTGGAAATTTTAGGATTTTTGGAGGAGGGGTGTAAAAAAGGCATGATCAAAAAAGTGGGGTGTGGTCTTAACAGAGGCTTTAAAAGGGGTTTTACGCTTCATCATTTCCCCGTTTTTCATTGTACTTTCGTTTTTTAGCTTTAAAATCCAGGGATTTTTTCCCCCTCCCAGCTGGGCGTTTCTTAATGAAAGGGGGATGACATCATTCCCCCCCCACGTTCGGTACTCGCTCCCGAGTCAGTGTGTTTGTTTGGATCAGTGGGGGGGATAGCACATCCCTGCTCTCCCCCCTTCCCGTTGGTCCCCTTCATGTGTATTCCCCTCTTATGCAGTCTTATTTTGTAAGATCTGTTTGTTTCCCTAGCACACCCCCGCATTCAGTCTAGCAGTCTTTTGAATGGATGATTTTTTCTTCCCCTTTACAGGGAGTTTGTTACAGTTGAACCCGTCTTCTATGAATTTCCAGAGCAGCACGATCCCTCTCCCTTCTATGTTTAACACAGCAGCATTAGGCACGAGCAAATTTTGCTGTTTTTGATTGAAAAGCAGCTGCAGTTTTTCTTGGAGCTGCTGGCTGGGTTTTCAGGGAAATGTCCGGGCCCCTTACTGGTGAAGGGCAAAAAAAAACCCCCTCCGTGAATCCGACGGGGGGGCCCGACAGAAAAGTAAATTAGAGAGCCGGCACCAATGAAATGAAGGGGGGTTGACCGGGATTTGGAACAGTGTTTAAGAAAACGAAGATAAGGGGGACGTGAAAAAGACAGCTTTACAAATGACATCCAATTGCAAAGTTGTTGTTTTACTGTTCCCCTTTTTTTGAAAAAACCATTTAAAGTAAAAAACAAACCTCTTTAAAATTATTTATAGCCCCAGATACAAAGTCTAGTCGCCCTGCCTTTTGGGCCTCATTGGTCACCGGGCCCTTTTGTTATTATATCTTGAAAAATCTTAGCTTGCGATGGAAAAAGGGTACCCGGACTGGTAAGGACATAAGGGAAAAATCAGTTCTGTTAAAAGTGGGCCCGTATTTCCCTTAAAAGGGGGGTTCCCCCAAACAAAGTGTACTCACAGTGGTTTTCAGCTAGGGAGACAAAACCCTGTATGAGAATGAGGAGGGCGGTGCTTGCTGTTCCCCATTCACGTCTATGGGAGCTCCCGACTATATTGGGAACTCCCATAGAAGTGAAAGGACAGAACGATCCTAAGCGCCGCCCCCCTCATTCTTATGCTATCAGAGAGGGAACCTGCGCAGTACACTGTGCTCCATGGGAACAGCCCTTTAAGTTACTGGTGATCATGTGATCAAGTTCTCAAAGCCAAATGTGTGTAGAGTTGAGGGTAGGTGAAAAGGTTTACAACGTGGGGTCATGTCATTTGAAAAAG
>JAODAL010037958.1:0-39770 GCA_025379985.1 Phyllomedusa bahiana | reverse complement strand
ACCAAAGTGGTGGATAGATACCAGCTGTACACACTCTCTGCAGACATATAATCAATTACAGTAAAGTTACATCCAGGCACTTACAGGAGACGTCTCTGGAGAGTTGTTCTTTTTCTCTTCTTCTTCTCCATCTGTCCCAGACGCCATGACTTTCTTTTCCCGGCCTCGACTCTTCACTTGAGAATTTACAAATCAAACATCTTGGACTCCTCACTTTATCAGCACTAGATGCCCCTGTAGCCAGGTAATGCCCCTGTAGCCAGTAGATGCCCGCTTGAAGCCAGTAGATGCCCGCTTATAGCCTGTAGATGCCCCCTTGTAGCCAGTAGATGCCCCCCTGTAGCCAGTAGATGCCCCTGTAGCCAGTAGATGCCCCCCTTGTAGCCAGTAGATGCCCCCCTTGTAGCCAGTAGATGCCCCCCTGTAGCCAGTAGATGCCCCCCCTGTAGCCAGTGATTTGCCCCTTGTAGCCAGTGATATACCCCCCCTGTAGCCAGTAGATACCCCCTGTAGCCAGTAGATGCCCCCCTGTAGCCTGTAGATGCCCCCTTGTAGCAAGTAGATGCCCCCTGTAGCCAGTAGATCCCCCCCTGTAGCCAGTAGATGCCCCCCCTGTAGCCAGTAGATGCCACCCTTGTAGCCAGTAGATGCCCCCTCTAGCCAGTAGTTGCCCCCCCTGTAGCCAGTAGATGCCCCCCTTGTAGCCAGTAGATACCCCCTGTAGCCAGTAGATGCCCCCCTTGTAGCGAGTAGATGCCCCCTTGTAGCCAGTAGATGCCCCCTGTAGCCAGTAGATGTCCCTATACCCAGGTAGTAGCTAATTATAAAATTAAAAAAAAAATTACTCACCTGACCACGGTCCCTGCGTCCAGGTCCGGGAGCTGCAGAGCAGTGTAAGTGGTGTGATGTCATCACACCGCTTACGCTGTCACACAGCTCCCAGGGATCTACTCTACCGGCAGAGCTGCCTACCTAGCAGATCCCAGCGTCGAAGGGGGCGCAGTGATAGCCGTGCGCCCCCTGCGATGCTGATACAGGGGAGGAGTCAGGATGGGAACGATCCGATCCATCCTGCCTCCTCCCCTGTACCAGCAGCTGCTGAGTGACTCTGCGCGGCTCTTATAAAGTGGGTGAGTGGAGCCTCGCCCGCCCCTAGGAACGGCCCTGGTTGTTTCAAGAGTAGTAACTGTTGGTCAGTACCTCAGGGATGATAAAAACTGTAAATAAAAAAAAAAAAAAAAAAAGAACAGGCCATGTGATTACCTGCAGAGCCACATGAAGAATGAACGGTGGCATCATCGGCCTGGTTCACCAGAAACAGGTACAGCGCCGTTTACCAGATAAGTTTTTATTTTCTTTTTCTAATCATCCCCAAGGGATTGACAAGCAGATAATACTTTTGGAACACCCTTTAAAATCATATCCTGTACTTAATATTGAATTTATTGATTATTAATTTGTTATATTTCTAAATTTCCATATCCCAGCAGAAGATCAAAGATCACAGGTGGTTTGTTTACTAGATGTGGTGGAATTTCTATGGGGGTTATTAGAAAAAATGGAAACTGGTAAAGTTTATATTTCGGTTAAAAGTTATGGGTGCAATTATGGTACAAGGAACCACAAACTCTAGGTAAACAGTGTCCTTACTACCCCTTTCCTCATGCAAAAATGCACTCAACAAGGTTATGAGATTTCATCTTAATTCTCCAAAAGGAAAAATCAGCATGATATGCTGAGGATATGCTACTCTACCTGGACAATGCAATATTCACCTTAACATATAGGTGGTTGAAACTCCTTGACTCAGTGGTTTTGGAGGAGGGTTCTGTCTGCAGTTTGCAGATTCAGACATACCTCTTAACCACTGAATAGCACAGCTTCTGCCCGAAAACCAGCTGGAAGATTGTGCATGTTCCAAGTTTTTCGGAATGCCGGCAGTGTGAAAATCCACCCAGTAGAAAAACTGTGCAGTGTAGACTTCTGGGTGGATTTTCTATTAAAGTGTATGGGAAGGGTTGACAGCCGGTTATTAGACAGTTTTTAAATTTGAAAACTGAAAAACCGTCTGAAAACCTTGCTGTGTGGACAGACCCTAAAAGATGGAGTTGTAAGTTTCCAAGATTGCACTGCACAAAATTGGGACACTATGGGGGACATGCATGAAAATTGACTAGGTCTAAGACTTTCCTTGTTGCCCATAGGAACCAATCAGAGCTCCCCTTTCATTGTCTCAGAACACTATATGAAATGAAGGGCAACAAAGAAAAATCTTTCATTCATGTGGCCTATGTGTAATGAACTACTGTTCTGCACTGAGAAAGCATATCACATAAACCTAATCCAATATTGCCATTGTTGGAAGAAAACAGTAGGTCTATACATAAAAACTTTTTTTTATAACATCTTTAACTTCCCCCCAAAAAGGAGAAATACCAAGGCAAGGCCAAACCCATTGAAAAAGGGGCCAGCTGGCCCCCGCCTTTTTAAAGGATTTGAAGAAAAAGGAATGCATATGGGAGATTCGCAATAGAGTCAAGGGAGAGTGTTGGGGACAAGGTGTGAAAACATTTTAAGATCTTGGGATCAATTTTCCCGGGCTTTATTTTGAATTTTAAAAAAACAAAACTCTAAAAAGGTCCCCCTTTTCTGCTTGGGGATCCGGTAGCGTTGGGTGCATGCCACTTTTCTGTAACGGCAATAATTTCTGTAGAATATTTTGTTTTTCGAACCTTGCAAAAAGATCAAATGACAGCGCTTCAAAAGCGGCAAATTTTTTTCCCATATAAACAAACCTGTCATTTGTCAGTAAGGGATTATGAGACTTTAAAAAAGTTCGTTTTATTATTTTATCCCAAAAAAACATGAAAGGCTTGCATCAGGATTGAACCCCTACAGCATAAACTAAGAAAAATGCAGTCACGGGCTTGGTGATAAGGAGGACCATGGTCCCGCGTGGCGGAGTATGAGGGGCCCCTTTTCTCACAGTCAGGTTTTGCTTAGGGAATCCCCAGGTCGTACCTTGGCGGTCCAGCATGACAACCAAAACGGGCGTCATGGAATACCAGAACAGCCAAAAAGTGGAGCAGCATGGGGGAGGGATGGGAAAGGGCAGCGGGGGAAAGGGCCCCCGAAGGAGAAAGGGCAGAGGGTGAGCGGGCTAGATGTAAAAGGGGATCACCCAAAACACAGATGGTGGGAGTGGGTTAGTTTTCGCTAGAGAGTGGGAAGGGGGGAACCATCACTAGTAAACAGGGGGAAAATTTTGAAGTCCAGGGGCCCTAGTGCAAAAAATTTAAAAATGGGCCCCCCACCAGTTCCCAATGTGCTACTTACAAATGTGGTATCTCCTTATGTGGCGTAGGGGCTTTTGGGGCCCCCTAAAAGCTGCAGGGCCCTTTGGGTAGGATTTGGTACCTCTGCCCCCCCTTTTGCTACCCCCCTGTAATAAAAGGGGACAAAAAAACAACTGAGCGCGGGTGGCAAAAAAGGGGTTTTCCCTTTAAAAACCCCCCAGCAAAAAAGGGCTTTGGGTTTCGCGGAAATTTTCCTTTTTCCCACGCTTCCCCTTTTAAAAATTTATGAGCAGGCATAGGGGCTTGGAGGGTAAAAAGAAAAAAACCCCAATTTTGGGAAACAGAAGAGGTGGTGAGTAGAAACGCATATATGTTTTAATAAAAAATGGATTAAGATGAAAAAAATAAGCATGAAAAAAAAGGCCTTTGTCGGGAATTTATCTTTCCCCCTTTTTCCCTGAGTGGTCCCCTCTGGTTTAAAGGGTCTGGTTTTAGTTATTAAATTCCCCAAAAAAGTTACTTTTGGGTTTATTTTTAAAGGGTAAAAAAAAAAAACCCATTTTTTTCAGGGTTTTTTCTATTTTTGGATTGGGGAAGGAGTTTATAAAAGGTAGGGTTTTTTTTAAGTGATTATTTTTTTGGACCTTCCCTTTAATTATAGGGGATTATATGATTCCCTTTAGATGTTTGTTTTTATTTGCCCAAAAAAAATCGCAAAGGGAAGAGGAGGGAAAAAGTTTTTTGGGGCCATTTTTTAAACCAGGGGTTTAAAAAATGGGCCGTTTTTCCGGTCCGTAATTTACCCCCAAATTTGCGCCCAAAAATTTAGGGGCCCGGAAAAGGCCCCATTCTTTTTGGGTTTAATTCACAGTTCTCATAGAAAAACTTGGATTATTTCCCCTCTCCGCGCCCGGCGTTTTCCCCCGGGCCCCGGGGGGAAAATTTGGGACATGTAAATTTATAGCAGCTTTAAAACGCGGGCTGGTTTCTGGTCAAGGGGCCCGGCAAAAGTGCGGGGCCCCCCGCCTCCCCCGCTTCCCCCCCCGGGCCCCCGTTCCACTAGGCCGAAATTTTGGGGGGCGTTTTAACCCCCTGAAAATTTTAACCTGTAAAACATACCCTAATTTTTCCCCGGGTTTGTTTTCTTTAACCCAAACCCTTCATGTTTTCTCTTTTAACAAATTTAAATAATAATAAAAAAAATTTAATAATTTTTTATTTTTTATAGCGCAAATTTTTTCCGCAGCAATTTTACAAATTAAAGGGGGTAAACTTTACAGTATTACCCTTTTAAAAAAAGTATCTTACAAATGAGACAAAAAGGGGTTTTGAGGGCCCTGCTGTAAAGAGCTTCCCAATCTTTTTAGGGTGTAGGGGTAAAAACATTGGGGTTTTAAGAATTTTCCCAAAGGGAAGTTTACAAGGGTTTCCCCGGCCCCATGTTTTCAAAAATTTTGGGGGGTGGTTTTACATAAAAAAATGGTATAAACCCTGCCACCCAGACTGTCCCACAAATATACAGATAAGTGCCTGTGAGTGCCCAAGTGCAAGGGTGACAGATTTTTGTGTGATAGCGTTAGGGATTTTGGGTGGGGCCAAAACAGAAGATGTTTTTTAGGGCCCTTTAAAATGTGAGGGTTGTGAATGTGCCTGATGCCCGGGTGCAAAATTCCCCAGAGAATTGGTAGCGAAAGTTTTGAAATCTTTTTTTAGGGGGGAATGGGAGGTTCGGTTTGATTGAAAAATGTAGCCCTGATTTTTTCTTTTGCAGAGCAAAAGAGCAGGGGTAGGGCGGTAAGACAGAAAATTGGGAGGAGATGTGGGGAAAAGGAAAGCAGCGCTTTGGGGGGCTTTAGGGTTTAAAGGGGGGAGTTAGTTTATACTGTATCCTGAAATGGATGGGAAACCCAGTGCAGTGAATGACACGGGGGTAGGGGCATCAGTTTTGCGGTGGAGAGAAAGACAAGCTGGCTGTCCCCCAATTCTGGACGGGAATTGGAGGGGGAAATGGGTTTGCAGAGGAGGGAGGAACCGAAAAGCAAGGAGTTGCAGTGTAAAGATGAGAAAAGAATAAGAGCGGGAAATAAGGAAGTTTGAGGTCGTTTCCCACTGAGAAATGGAGGGGATTTTGGAGATTTTTGAGGTGCAGGTGCCCAGGGGGGGGAAAGGGGGTTGGATTTATGGGGGGAAGGTCAGATCAAATAAAAATTAAAAAAACCCCCTTTAAAAACGGGGGCCCTGCTGCCTAGGAGAAATGGGGGGGTACCATACGGGAAAACAGAAATGCAGGGTGGGGTTGGTTAGTAGATGGGGAAAAAAAAAAAAGAAGTTCAGTTTTAAGTAAATTTTTTTAGTTTAAAGATGGAGAGGGACATGATGTCAGAAAACGGGGAAAGGGACATTCACTGGTGTTTTGTAGAAAGGGGCGGGGAGTAAATGTCAGGGAGGAGGTTTTTTTAATTTTGGGTGTCTTCCGCATAAAGATGGTACGGGAAAACCCAAAAATTACTGGGTTTGTAAAAAGGGGGGGCTGTGTAAAATTAAAAAGAGGAGAGGACCCAAAAACTGACCCCTGAGGAACTCAAACAGCAAGGGGGAAAAGAGGAGAGGGGGGGAAAACCAAAAACAGGGGGACACTGAAGGAGCGGTCAGAGGGTAGGACGAAAAAAAAAAGGGCGGGGAAGGGTGTCCGGGAAAGGCCAATGGTTGGTGAAGCATGCTGAGGAAAAAAGGTTGGTGATCAACAGTGTAAATGCTGCAAGAGACCCGGGAAAAAGCAGAAAGGAGTAGTTACCCGGGAGTTTTTGGGCTGTTAGGGGGTTTTTGGGAGATTTTAAAAACTAAAGGCAGTTTCCGTGGAGTGTAGGGTGTTTGGGAAACCTGATTGCAGCGGGGGGGTTCAAGAAGAGATTTAAAGAAGAGAGTTTGGGGAATTTGGCGGGGGTTTTGACCAAGTTTCCGGGGTTTTTAGAGATGAAGGGGGGTTAGAGCCTGGTCGGTATTTATTAGCACGGGAAAAGGGGCCCAGAGAGGGTTTTTTTAAAGAAAAAGGGGTTTTATGATGGGGGTTTTTTAAAGGAAGAGGGAAAGATCCCAGTGGAGAAAAGAGGGTTACAGATAGCGTAAGGTGAAAAGGGAAAAGGCGGGAAAGAAATGGGACTGGACGAGGTGGGATGGAAAATGGGGGTCGTAGGGGCAGGGGGGTGGGAAAAGCAGACGGGGAGAACCCTTGGAAACCCTTTTCTCTTTTCTCGGGTCATGGGCTGCGAGTGGGTTTTAGAGGCGTGTGGGGGGGGGGGACGGGGATGGGAAATTTTTTTGGGGTTTTGGGGAGTGTTTTTTTCCCGGGTTATTTTAAAATTTTTTGTTTTTGAAGTGAGTGGCCGGGTCTTTCAGCAAAAGAGGTCAGTGCCCGGAGCCTGAGCTTTGGGCCCTTTTAGGGGGGGAGTGGAAGGTGTCAAAGAGGGGGTTTTGGGTTGTTTTTGTAGTGTGGAGAATGGGGGGGGTTGAAAATTTTTTTGGGTTTGGGCGTAAAAAGGGCCCCAGTTGTGATAATTTCCTAAGCATAAAACTTGTAGTGGAAAAAGTTGCGGTTTAGTTTTGACTTTCCCCCACAGCCCCCTCGCACCCTTTTGGAACATCGCTGGGGGGGGAAAAAACCCGGTCTGAGGTGTGGGGCCAAGGCTGGGGGCGTCTGACCCCGGGTTTGGGGTGGGGTTTATGTGATTTGGGGTGCCAAAAATGTCCAGGGGGGTTTTTGCGGAGTTTATTGAAAGTTTGACACCCGGGTTTTGGACAGGGGGGGAGGAGTTTGGGGGGGCCAGTGGGGGACTTTTATGGTGTTGTGAGTTCCCGGTTTGGATTTGGGGTCAGGTGATTGGGGGGCCTATTTAGCAGCTTTATTTTCTTTCTCTGAAAAAATTTGATTTTCCCTTTGGGCCCTTGGGTTTTTGGGGGCATCATTGTTTTTTTGAAATTTTGTCCCCCCCCTTTTGTTTCTTTCTTCATCATCCTGGTAGCGGGCCCAGCAAAATTTTTATCAAGAATTTTAAAAAGGACTTATGCCCTTTTTTTTTCCCATCCTTTTATAGAAGAGATTCCCCAATGTAACGTTTTACATCCAAAAATTTAGGAAACTCAGAAGTCCGTAAAACGGGTTTTAAGTTCCCTTTGGTGGGGGGGAAGTCTCTCATTTAGCAGCGGGCCTGGGGGACAAGGGGCCCTCACTCTTTCCCCACACCGCCCTTTGAGAATTCCATAAACTGGTTTTTCTTTCTCTAGTTTCTTGCAAAAAGGGAATCGACCCCCTTTAAACTTTTTTGGGACTGTATAGCCCCACACAAAAACTCACTCTTCTAAAGGGGAAAAAACACCACCTACTTTTCTTGTCTTGTCCCTCTTTTTCCCCACGGGAAAAATAAGTACCTCCCTTTTTCCTCTTCTTGTTCTTCCCCCTTTTGTTCCCATCTTTCTTTTTATTCCCCTTTTTACCACCACACCCTTTTCCCCTCTGTGTTCGGGCCCACCAACATGGGGAAAAGGGCCCACACAGCTTTCCCCTTTTGTTAAAAAAGAAATTTTTTTAAGGGGTTTTTTTTTTTTTTATTTTTTTTTTTTTTTCAGGTAAAACAAAAAAAAAAATTCTAGGTGGCTTGCCTTAGTTTTTAATTTAAATTTTCCCCCTTAAAAAAATTAATTAGGCTGGGGCAAAATCCTTTATTTTTTGAAAAAGAAAAGAAATAGGTCCCACTTTTGGCCCAAGGCAAATAGCATACTTTCAATCCCAAATTTTCAGTGGCCCCTTTAAAAAAATAAGTAAAACATAAGGGAAAAATATACCCTTTTTTGGGAAATGCTTTACTGCCAAAGGATAAATATGAAAACCTGGGATTTTTAGTTTACATTTTTTGATCAAAAATTTTTTTTAAGTTTTCCCCTTTCCCAAATTTAGCGTAAAGGGGGTTTCCCCCAAAGGGTTAAAGGTGAGCCCCCCAAACCCAATAACATTTTAAACCCTAAACTGGGAGCCCTTTAAACTAAAAACATCTGGGGGGAGTGATGGGCCAAACTTCCCAAAATAAATTACCCTGCATTGGTTTAAAAAAAGGGTTAGTCGGAGTGCGGGCAACCCAATGGGGTTTTGCCTTTCCCCCCTAAAAATAGACTACAAAAATTAATTAGGTGGCCAAAAAATATATTTTGAAAAGTAAGCATGGGGTGCACACTGGCAAGGAAATTTGCTTTAATCTAATACAAATATCAGTGGCACTAAAAATAAGTTAAAACATAAAGGGTTTTTATGGGAAATTTTGGAAAGGGCATTACTGCAAAGGGAAAATATGAAAACTTGGGAAAATTTTTATTTTAACATTTTTTTTGTTTAAAAAAATTTTTTTTAAGGCCTCCACCCCCAAAAAAGCGTAAGGGGTTTCCCAGTACAGGTGAGTCCCTAACACTAACTTTTTTCCCTCACTAGGGGGTCCTTTTGGGAATAAAACTTCTCGGGGAAAGTATAGGTTATTGAAAATGAATTACCCTCCCAGGTTTAAAAGAGGTAGTCGGAGTGCAGCAAACCCCAAATGAGGTTTGCCATTCCTAAAAATAGATAAAAAAATTTTAATTAGGCTGTCACATCCATTTTTTTTGGGAAAAAGTAACCCTTAGGTGCCCGGGAAAAGGCAATAGCATACCCCTAATCCCAAATATATTTTGGCAACTAAAAACCCTAAGTAAAACATAAGGTTTATAAAATTTTTGGAAAATTTGCATTACTGTTTAAGGAAAATATGAAAACTGGGATTTTTAAAAGTTTACTTTTTTTATAAAAAAAATTTTTTTTAAGCTTCCCTCCCCATGGGGTCAAGGGGTTTCCCGTAAGGTGAGCCCCAAAAAACCTAACATGTTACCTCATTGGATTTCCATTCAGACTAACAACATCCCCAGGGAGTGATGGGAAAATTTCCCTACTAAATTAAATTCCCCGGAAATGGTTTAAAAAGGGGTTTAAGTCGGGTGCAGAAAACCCAATGAGGTTCCCAAATTTCCTCAAATGGGACTACAAAAATTAATTAGGGGGTGCACATCCTTTTTTTTGAAAAACGTAAGCATAGGGGGCCCCATTTGGCAAGGAAATTAGCATACTTTTAAATACAAAAATCATTTGGCACATTTAAAAACTAAGTAAAACATAAAGGTTTTAAGGAATTTTGGAAATGCATTAAGAAAGGGAAAAATATGAAAACCGGGGAACCCTTTTTTAAACATTTTTTTTGATAAAAAAATTGTTTAAGTCAATCCAAATTTGCGTAAAGGGGGCCCCAAGTACGGGGTGGGTCCCTAACACTAACATGTTACCCTCATAGGGGGCCCATTAAGACTAAAAAACTTTCTGGGGAGGTGATGGGGAACTTGAAATGAAATTTACCTGCACGGGTTTTTAAAAGGGGTTTAAGTCGGGGGGCCAGCAACCCAATGAGGTTCCCTTTCCCCTCAAATAGATCCCAAAAAATTAAATTAGCGGGTGAACATCCATATATTTTGAAAAACGAAAAGCATAGGTGCAAAAGGGGAAAGGGCCCAATAGCATACATCTAATACAAAATTCAGTGGCCACAAAAAAACTAAGAAAAAAATTTAAAGGGGTATATGGGAAAATTTTGGGAAATGTTTAATGCAAAGGGAAAAATTATGATAAACTTGGGATTTTTAGTTTCCCGGGTTTTTGATAAAAAAAAAAAAAAAATTTTTTTTTAAGCTAAACCCTCCCAATAGCGTCGGGGGGGGACCCCAAAGTACGGGTTTGAGCCCCAAAACACTAACATGTTACCTCACTAGGAGCCCAATTCGGGACTACACATTCAGGGGGGTGATAGGAACTTGCTATTTGAATTTACCCGGGCATGGTTTAAAAAGGAGGTAGTCGGAGTGAAAGAAAAGCCAATGGGGTTTTGCTTTTTCCTCAAATAGACTAAAAAAAAATTAATTAGGTGTGCCCATCCTTTATATTTTGAAAAATAAGCATAGGTCCCACAGGGGAAAAGGCAATAGCATACATTTAATACAAATTTTTAAAGGGCACATTTTAAAAAAAAACAAAGGGTAAAAAAATCAAGGTATATAGAAATTTTGGGAAAATTTCTTTAAACTGCAAAGGAAAATATAAAAACCCCTGGGATTCTTAGTTTACAGTTTTTGATAAAAAAAATTTTTTTAAAAGCTAAACCTCCCAATAGCTTTAAAGGGGGTCCCATTTTCAGGGTGAGTCCCCAAACCAAACATGTTCCCAAAAATAGGGGGCCTTTCAGCTACAAATTCTAAAGGGGAAGTGATAGGAACTTGCAAATGAATTAAACCCCAAATGGTTTAAAAGGGGTTTGTGGGGAAGGGAAGCAAGCCAATGGGGTTGGGCCATTCCTCAAAAGACAAACCAAAAATTTAAATTGGGCTTTTGCCATCCTTTATATTTTAAAAAACGTATAAGCTTAGGAAAAACCCCGGGAAAGGGGCAATACATACTTTAAAATAAAAAATATTAAAGTGGCACACAAAAAAATAATTTAAAACTTAAAAAGGTATTGGGAAATTTTGGAAAAAAAAATTACTGCTAAGGAAAATATAAAAAAACCCTGGGATTCTTGTTTACATTTTTTTGAATCAAAAATTGTTTAAGTCACCCCCCAAATAGCGTCAAGGGGAACCCAAGAAAGGGTGAGCCCCAAAAACCCCTAACTTTTTAAAATTTAAATTAGGGAGTCCTTTTTCAGATTCAACTCCCCAGGGGTGTTAGGAATTCCCTAATAAATTTTACCCTGCACTGGTTTAAAAGAGGTAGTCGGGGGTTTGCAGCAACCCCAATGGGGTTGCCTTTTCCCCAAAATGGGCTAAAAAAAAATTAAATTAGGCTGTGCAAAATCCATATTTTTTTGAAAAAATAAGCTCTGACTCCCCTTTTTTTAAAACCAGTGCGGGAAATTAAAGTAGAAAGGGCCCTTTTCACCCCCTGAGATTGTTGTAGTCTGAAGGGAAATCCTATTTGGAGGTAAATGTTGGGTTTTAGGGATTTCACTGAAATGGGACCCCCTTGACGTAGGGGGGAGGTGGCTTAAAAAATTTTTTGATCCAAAAACTGAAAAAACCAAAGAATCCCGGGTTTTTCATATTTTTTTAGCGAAAATGCTTTTCCCAAAAATTTTCCTATATACCTTGTTTTTTTCATTGTTTTTAGTGTTCCCAATGATATTTGTATTAGTTTTAAATTTTAAATTTCCCTTTTGATGTTTCTGTGTAATTCATGTTTTTTGTTTGTGCGGGTATGTAAAATTTTTTTCGGGGGAAAGCTTTTTCCCCAAATCCCCTTATAAATTTAAAAAGTCCCGGGTTTCCCCTTTTTGGCCTTTGTTATACCCTTCATCCCTCCCAACCCTTGCCCTTGCGTTTGCCACCTTTTTCCTCCCTCATTTTAAAAAAGGCCCTGAGGGGGGAAAAAAACCCCCAAAGGGAAATTGGGTTTCTAAGTCTGCCCTGGGAAAAGGCCAAAATTTTTTTTAAATCCCGGATCCCCTTTGGGGCTTTCAAACCAGGCTGTTTTATTTTTGTGTTCGGGACAAATAAAAAACTATTGAGTTTCTTATCTTGAAATAGCTGGTGTTTTATTACAGGTTTGACCACGGGAAAATTTTTTAAAAAAAAAAAAGGAATTAAAAAAGTTCTGGACAATCCCTTTTACCTCGGGTTCTCTTTAGGGAAAACGGGTGGGGTTTCCCTTGTTTTTTAAAAATTTTAATCATTTTTATTTTAATTGCTTTTGGGGGTTGTTCAAACCACCTATAAAAACATCAAGGCTAGGGCTCACCCTCAGCCCCAATTTTTTGCACAAAAATTGAAATTACAGCACTAAAAAAGTCGAAAGTTGATTTAAAACCAGAAAACATTTTTAGATTCACAAGAAAAAAAAAATAGTTTTTTCCAAAAATATTGCTTAAAGAACTCAAAATAAAAAAAATAAAAAATTTTAGTGGAGACTGACCAGAAAAAAATATTTAAATTTATGTTATTTCGAGTTGACCCTGTTTTTCCAAAAAAGTGCAGTTTTGGTCAATATTTTGCATTTTTTTTGCCATTTTGACCCAAAAACAAAACGAACCCTGCTTTTGCTGTGGTGTTTCTGAAGGACATTACTTTCTGTTTTAAATTTACTTCGAAAGTTTTAGCTGAGGGATACAAATTTAAAAAAGAAAAGAGCGTTTTTTACCAATGCTTAAAGGGTTTTATTATTTAATCTCATTTAAAAAAAGCCATTTAAATTTGCATCAGGGCCACAAGGGAAAATGGGAAAAAATTTTTTTTAATTCTCGCTTCTGTGGTCCCCATTCCAGCGGGGTTGGGCTCTTTGATCTTAGTTTAAAATGTGGTTTTCCTCCGTCGGGGGCGTCATTGCTGTGGCTACTGATTGGTTGCAGGGAGTCACTTGCCACTAACCCTATCCAAAAAAATTTTGGGCTGTTCATTTTTGAACAGTTAAGTTTTGGGTATCTGGGCTGTGCAGAAATTTAGCCCGGGGCCCCAAACAGTGATGGGCCGCGTTTGGATGGGAACGGGGTTTTTTATAAACACATTAAAGGAATTCAGTTTGATGTTGTTGAAAAAATTTATGAGTCTAAAATGGGTTTTTATGGTTAATTCTGCAAATTGACGAGTCGGGGGCCCGGGGGAAAAAAAACCATCATGGCCCGGGGTATAAAATCGGATGGAGGGGGAAAAAAAAGGGGGAAAACAAAAGAATTTTCGTCAGGAAAATGTCCTTTGGTGAGGCACTGGGGGTAAACCGGTAAAAAACTTAAATGTTTGCAGAGTGCCTTTTGTACAACTGGTTTCTACCGCTATATGGGCACGGTTTTTGGGGGAAAATTTTTATTGTAGCGATTGTAGTATAATGGTTCATATTGTTCAAAATCAGGAAACTGTATTTGGGGTTTGTATTCAGTAATTTTTGGTGGGACATGTATGAAAAGTGGTTTCTGGGCCCCGACCCTTTGTACCTTCTCGTAAATTTGTGTAGCATTCGTCAGTGTGTAAAAGGGGGAAAATGTCTTTATAAATTTTTGTGCTGTTGCGGGGGACATATTAATGCGGGCAAAAAATGGCGCATAGAGTGCAGGACCAAAATTTGTCTTTTAGCCTGTCACTTTGAAATTGTTTGGATTAGGGGGCAAACCCGTTTTGCCCCACATTTGTTGTGGAAAACCCTTAGAAAAAGTGGGGCTTGTACGACTCGGGCGTTCCAAAACCCCCTGTGAATTTTGGGGTATTCAAAAGTGTGAAGTTTATCCCAGCATGTTTCCAAAATTTTGGCTTAGGACTGTTAATACAAACTTTGGACAGGGGTTTATAAGGGGGTTTTTTGGCTCAAAAATGCCAAAAAAACCCCGGGCGGCCCCCGTTTTATTTAAAAGTTGCCCCAAGTGTTGCGGAAAATGGGTATTATGTAAAGGAGTACCCATGATTTCTATTTAAAATTGGTCTTGTACAGTAACAGTATGGTTAAAAATTTTTTGTGCTTGTATTTTGTAAATAAAAAGTTTGACCATTATTTTTGATGAAACATCCTAGAAAATTGTCTTTTTTAGTACTTTTTTATGTATTTTTGAATTTCCTTTTATTTATTTTACTTTTTAATTAAAACCCTTAGTAACAGGAAAATATTGTTTTGGGGCCCAATTTTTTTTTCTTTCCCATTTTCAGCCAGCTGGAAAAAAAACGAGGTAACCTGGGATCAGGTCAGGGGCGAGATTTAAAAAATTTTCGGAGGAATTTAAGAAAGATACGCTGTAGCCTTTCTTGCCCAGGGCCTAAAATGGTCCTGGCCTGAATGTAGCTCCCAAAAAAAGGGAATATTTCCCCATTAGGAAGAAGAACCTAAAAGTATGTGTAGACTTTCTTTTTTTAAAAGATTTAAAAATTTCCCCAAAGGAGAAAATCATGTTTGTTAAAATCTCCAAGTTTAAAATTTCCCTTTGTGCCTATCCTAAAAAAATATAAAGGAGAATTTTTCCCTTTTTTAAAAAAAAAAAATTTTATCCTAAAAATTGAACGTGGGTTTTAAAAAAAAAAAAAAAAAACAATGGGATGAGAAAAATCCCTTTTTACCTGTTAAATTTTTTAATGTATTTACACTAAATTCCCCCCCCCAGTATTTTTTGGAAGGGTGGAAAAAACCTATTTCTCAGGTGCTAAATTTTAATAGGCCCGCGGATTTCAAAAAACAGAGATATTATTACCTCCCTCCACTTAGAAAGCTGTTTACGGGTTTTTGTAAACTTCTTCCTGGGGAAAAAAAGTTTCCCACACTTGGGTTTTTTTAAAACAAGTTTTTTTTAAATTGTTTTTTTAGACAAACTAAAAACAAAAGGTAAAAAAAATGATAGATTCCAGTATTGGGAAATTTTTCCCTTTCCAAGCCAAAAATTTTTAAAAAGAGCAATAACCAACCTCAATGACATAACTGGGAAGGCTACACTATCAAACTTT
Source organism: Phyllomedusa bahiana (assembly GCA_025379985.1). Taxonomy (NCBI): domain Eukaryota; kingdom Metazoa; phylum Chordata; class Amphibia; order Anura; family Hylidae; genus Phyllomedusa; species Phyllomedusa bahiana. The sequence continues at coordinate 24,948 of JAODAL010037958.1, read as the reverse complement.
TCCCTGATCCAATAGAGCCCTTTATAAAATATATAGAATTTACATGTAGCCAGGCTATTTAATACTGTACTTTTAATATAAAGGTCTATAATCCCCTTACTATTTACAGTCCCTGACAGAATTCTGTGCTTATCCATTTTTGTAAACCAAGTTAAACCCGATTAAAATTCATCCTTTGGTTTTAGGAATGCTCATATGAGTTTGAAAACCCTCAAAATTGGGTTTTTTTAACGAAAAAAAATTTTGCTTCACGCTAAAAACATGGATAAGCGACATAATTTCCCTGTCGGGGAAACTCTAACTCATTGTAGAATAAAATGACATGAAATTATATTGAAATATATAAATTAATAGAATGGAAATAAAGACTAACCCAAAAAACTGGGAGTGGATGTATTGATTTTTATGTGACTGAAATTGCTTGTGTCACTAAATTTAAGATTGTCATCTTGGGGAAAACATTTTCTTATGATTATTTATTCAGCACTTATTCGCAGAATGCATTCAGCATTAATCTTAAATATAATAATAAAAAAAACTTTTAAAAAACTTTCTACAAGTCTAAGTTTTCTTGTACAACCTGTGTCGAATTTATGTGATCGAGAAAAAAGGAACTTATCCCTAATAATTAGTTGAGCATTAGTTAATTACTCCATCGCACATAAACAGAAAAAACCAAAAAATGGAGTGGTTTTGTATTGTGTGCAATATAAAAATTTTAAATTTTACTTCACAATTTTTTAAAAAAAATGCGGGGCTGAGCATTAAATACATAAAACAAAAATACATATAATTTCCAATAAAGAAATGGGGATTGATAATACTAACTTTGACGAGTCACTGGGGGTTCCCCCCCGGTTGATCGTTGAGCACTCGCCCCGACAAGGGCGACCCCTACGGTTTAAGGCTTACCTATAGACTCAAGTCTTACCCTTACTGGTAATCATACAGATGTCCAACATGTTTTCGGCCCACCACAGTCTCTTCAGGACAAATGAAGTGTTTATATAATCAACACAGAAATTGCATGGTGTCAAGGCATAGAGCGTATTGCTCCAAAAGACACACGGAATGGCTATGGTGTGCCCGCCTTTTGTTTGTAATCACAAGGCACTTAAATGTGACGGAAGGCGGATGTATTCTAGCCGTCGCCGTGGCAACCCGGTCACATGCCTGCTCCGTCCCTCCATCACGTTCCTCCCTTAGGGAGCGAAGTCCGGCAAATACATCCCGCCCTGGAGGCTGGAATGTGTGACGTTGCGCTATGTCGCGCTCAACGTCACTTCCGCCCACACTTGCCGAGTGCTGAACGGCCACTTCCGTCCACTGAGTATGTGCAACAAACGGCAAGTAAAGTGGCTCGAGCGCAGCACTTTAATACATAATGTGGCTCACACGACAACGGCCATTCAGAAGGGGCACGAAAAAATCTCAACTCTCGACCCCAAAGGACAGAAATAAAAAATGTAAAGATAGGTCTTGATTGGCATCGTCCTGATAGTGATCAGGATGAATTAGATATGACATAGAAGATAAGTAATGACACAATGTGCACAGTGATATTTAATGACATAATTAAGAATCAGAAGTACATGTGTTAAGTAGTAGGAGAATATAAGAAAAGAAGGTAGTGACATATTTGAACCTCATTAATATGTATGTTTAATAGAGTTGCCTAATAAAGCTGTGGAGTTTGGAAATACGGTCTTCCTGTGGGTACACCGAGACCTCTCATATGCTTGCCACGCTATAAATAGCAACTAAATTTAGCTGTTCATTGAGTCCCTGTGGATATGTAGTTCCTGAGTGAAAATCCAAAAGGTTTCACGTCTAAGGAGATCCATATCAAAATTACCCTTCCTTTCATAGGTGTGAGAAGATCAATTCCATAACTTTGAGATCCTTAGAAACACCCCCTGTTGAATCCAGATGTGTCTGGATACTGTAGTGTCCTCTTTATTACGAATTTCACATATGTGTTCACCTATTCTCCTTCTCATCTCCCGGGGTGGTCTTTCCCACAAGTCCAGTCCCACATGACATCGAATGCAGTAGATCACCTCCGTTTGAACGACAGTTTAATGAAATGTTTAATCATATATGACTTGTCCAGTTTTTAGTACTCCTGAAAGTTTTTCCAGTTTTCTAATGTGGACAGCTCTATACACCCGCTGCATTTATAGCAGCCTTTTGGCTGTCTATTTAGCCAGGTCAAGTCACTTTGAAGGGGTACCATAAGTGAATTCTCACAAGACGATCTTGGTGACTCTTTCCTTTCTAAATGTGATGGCTGGTCTCAAACCCACTTTTATCCTTGAGTCAGGATTCCATTAAGAGGACGTCCCAGTGTTTATTAATATCTTACATGACTTCAGTAGAGGATACATCAAAAGTTCCTATCAATCTTATGATTCCCTGGAGTCAAGGTAATCTCTCTTCTTTTTAGGAGCCAAAAGCATTTTCTATCGTGCGGAGTGCAGAGTGATATGATTCCATGAGTATCCCTCCGGTACTCTTTTCCCTGAATCTCTCACACATGTCTTGCCTGATGACAAATTCATTTTTAGAGAACTATTATGAGTACGACGCAATCTCAAGAAATGCTCGTGGGATTCCCTTCTTCAAAAGAATAGGGGTGGGCTACTACTCCCCAGTGCAGGAAGTGAATTACATCCGTCGCTTTGCGATAGTATAGAGGTTTTCAATCTCCCATCATGTCCCTTTTTGTTACCAATCACATCTAGGAAAGCTAATTAGTGGGATCTAGTCTCATAGGTGAACTTGAGTCCATACATTTTGGTTTAAACCTTTTTGCATGAACTCTATGAACTCCTCTTTTTGTCCCACTCCACAGGACAAAGATGTCATCAATATATTCTGTATTGAATGCAATGTTTTCGATGTATAATTAAGGGTTCATCGCCAAAGACTATTGTATCCTCCCACCACCACAAGTATAAATTAGCATAACTTGGGCCGCAGATTGCCCATCATGGCGGTTCACTCAATTGATGGTATAAATTTCCATTGAATTAGAAAAAAAATTTTTGTGAGATCAAACTAAGAGATCCAACACAAATGTTATTATGTAAATCAAATTGTTGACCCCTCCCCCTCTAAGAAAATATTCAGCTGCCTTAATCCCCAGGTTCATGTGGAATAGCAGTATAAGAGCGACTCACTCAATGCTTCCCAGTAAGCTGTCTTTGGGTACCATTATGCCTTCAATTTTTCGTAAGAAGTCCCATGGATCCCTGTGTAAGACGATAGGGATTCTGACCAGAAGGTTTAAGTGTACCTGGTCTAGGTATAACCCACAATTTCAGTGTAAGGCGATCCTATACCCGACACTATGGGTCCTCCACCTTTCAACGGGTTTTAACACCCTTAAGTATTTGGGGGAAGACAATAGAATGTCGCTGTCGGTGGAAATTTGGGGAATAGGAACGTCAAATTCATGGGCACTGATCACTCGTTGGTTTTTAGCAGGTGATAGTATCTCAGTAATTCTCGTCTTAATATTCTTCTGATGGAACATTTCTAAGGAATTCATAACAGGTGCGGGTCCACATAGAAGTCTCTTACACAATATCCCTGTAATCTGGTGATCCAATAGTGACAATATTGTCCCCCCTTATCAGAGGGTTTTTTATACTAATTTCATGATTGTTGTTCTAATTTCATGATGCCTGTTTTTCCCTAGAAGTGCAGTTTCGAGTATCCCCTTCGTTTTCAGATGTTCAAGAATCTCTGTGACTTGGGAAATGAAAACATCTATACAAATTTGTCTCCTAATGGGGGCATTTTCTTATTTTTTATAACATAGTATTGTGTAAAAAGGGACCTTTTCCCATTATGTATGTTATCATCTGCCAGACTAATAATATCCTGACATCTTCTAACATGTCATCACCTATCCCCATTTCAAGACATTCACGTTTGTTTTTCAGCGCATGAAATATTTTTGCCAACGCATTTTTTTCGCCCAAACAAATGTACCATCCTTTATCCAGTATGAAGCAAGTTAAATTTCCAGTTGGAACGAACGAAAGTCCTTTCTTAGGATGTTCATTTCGTGTTCACTAAGGGTAATATGAAGACAAGGTTTTTACTATTTGTGTTTGGTCCCTTATTGAACAGTGTTAGTTATTTCGGAGTTGAACGTACCCTCATGGGTATTGACGGGCTAACAAAGCTTTTGTTGTCCTCATACGTTATTGCCTTACCAGGGGGGGGGGGGGGGGGGGGGGGGGGGGGGGGGGGGGGGGGGGGGGGGGGGGGGGGGGGGGGGGGGGGGGGGGGGGGGGGGGGGGGGGGGGGGGGGGGGGGGGGGGGGGGGGGGGGGGGGGGGGGGGGGGGGGGGGGGGGGGGTGGGGGGGGGGGGGGGGGGGGGGGGGGGGGGGGGGGGGGGGGGGGGGGGGGGGGGGGGGGGGGGGGGGGGCGGGGGGGGGGTGGTTTTTTGGGGGGGGGGGGGGGGGGGGGGGGGGGGGGGGGGGGGGGGGGGGTGGGGGGGGGGGGGGGGGGGGGGGGGGGGGGGGGGGGGGGGGGGGGGGGGGGGGGGGGGGGGGGGGGGGGGGGGGGGGGGGGGGGGGGGGGGGGGGGGGGGGGCGGGGAGTCCTCATATGTACTGTTGTGTTAGGGGTAGGGTATAATATTTTCTAACTATTGGTCATGCGTCTGAAATGTCAGTATCACTTGTGGAGATTGCGTCAGTAATCTCTCCTATCGTGTTTTAAAACCTGAGAATATAATTGCTTTGTTTTCTCTGAAGTCACAGATCTCTAATAAATTGCTTGTGTTTACGGTCCTTGATATGTTTGTAGAAATTTTTTTATTGAGTTCTGTAACTGTTTTTCTTTATCACAAATTCCTGTCTCTTTTTCCAAGCCCGTACAGTTGTAATTATGTCTTTCAATTTTATTATTTGATGCCTTCTAGACTAGCTCTTTCTTTGGTTTAAAAGAAAGCTGCAATGAACCGCAAGGAACTAGCGGTCGACTCTTTTTCCCATTCTGAAACAAACCAGGACTTTGATGTTTAGTGGGGGGGAGTTAAAGATATTCTTAGCCACTTGGGACTATCTGTTTTTTTTGTATAGTTTTCCAAACTTTTATTTCCAGCCAGCTTGAGATTTGTTCCCGATAGGCTTTGTTCAGGTCCCTGAATGCTACACTCAGAGAGGTGGTAATGTTTTTTTATAGACGTATTCCTTATCTGAAAATTTTCCTCAGCATCTGTTAACATTGATCTACACTTACATCAGTTGCCAAATATCCTGCCATGACCTATCGGCACAGCAGTCAAAAAAAGGAACTAACCCTAATAATTATTGAGCATTAGGTAATTACTCCAATCGCCACAATAAAACAGAAGAACCAAAAAAATGGAGTGCGTATGATACTTGTTGCAATATGAAAATTTAACATTTACTTCACAATTTAAAATAATATGCGGCTGGAGCAGTTAAATACATAAATCAAAAATACATATTAGTGCCAGATAAAGAAATGGCGCATGATAGACTACTAACTTTGACGAGTCGCTGGTGACTCCACACGGTGTAGATCGATAGAGCACTCGCCCCGACAAGGGCGACCCCTAACCGGTAAGAGGCTTACCCCTATAGAATCAAGTCCTTAACCCTTACGTGGTAATCATAAAGATTACCCAACATGTTTCGACCCCCCACAGTCTCTTCAGGGGATAAATACAAATGAAGTGATGTATACTAATCAACACAGAAATTGCATGGAATGCTAAGGTCATAGAGCGTATGCTCGCAAAAGAACACACGGAAGGGTCTATGGTATGCCGCGCCGTTTGTTTGAATGCACAATCAGCCCTTAAAATGTGACGGAAGGCGGATGTATTCTAGCCGTCGCCGTGGCAACCCTGTCACATGCCTGCCTCCGTCCTCCATCACTTCCTCCCTTTAGGGCGAGAATCCTGCGGGCAATGACTTCCCCCTGAGTGCTGGAATGTGTGCGACGTGCGCTATGTCGCGCGCAACGTCACTTCCGCCCACTAACTTGCCGAGTGCTGAACGGCCACTTTCCGTCCAACTGTGTAAATGCAAAAAACGGCAAGTAAATGGCTCGAGCGCAGCACTTTAATACATAATGTCACACGAACAACGGCCATTCAGAAAGGGGCCACGAAAAAATCTCAACTCGCGACCCCAAGGACAAAATAAAAATGTATAAGATGGTCCATGTTTGGCATCGTCCTGATAGTGATCAGGATGAATTAGGAGTATGACATAGATAGTAAGGATATGAACACAATGGACACCAGTGATATAAATGACATAATTAAAATTCAGAAGTACAGTTGTTAAATTAGTAAAGGAAGGAATATTAGAAGAAGAAAGGTAGTGACATATTTTGACTCAATTATATGTATGTAAATAAGTTGCCTAATAAAGCTGTGGAGTTTAGTAAAGACGGTCTTCCTGTGTGTACACCGAGACGTCTCATATGCTTGCCACGCTATAAATACGCAACTAAAATTTAGCTGTTCATTGAAGTCCCTTGGATAAGTAGTTCCTAGAGTGTAAATCCAAAAGTTTCACGTCTAAGGAGACCTTATCAAAATTACCTTCCTTTCATTATGTGTGAGAATATCAATCCCATAACTTGAGATCCTTAGAAACACCCCCATGTTACACCAATGGTGTCTGGATACTGTAGTGTTCCTCTTTTGATTAGGGGAGGGGGGGGGGCGGGGGGGGGGGGGGAATGACACATAGGTGTTTCACTTGTTTTATTTTGTATCTATTCTCCTTCTCAACTCCCGGGTGGGTCTTTCCCACATAGTCCAGGTCCACATGGACACGAATGCTGTAGATCACTCTTTTGAAACGACAGTTTTTTGAATGTTTAATCAAAATGACTGGTCCATTTTTAAGTACTCCGGAAGTTTTTCCATTTTTTCAAGATGAGGACAGCCTATACACCCGCTGCATTTAATCAAAGCCTTTGGCTTTCTAATTATGCCAGCTCAAGTCACTTTGAGGGTGTACATAATGACTTCTCACAAGACGATCTTGTAGACTCTTTCCTTTTCTAAAGTGATGGCTGGTTCCTCAAACCCACTTTATCCCTGATGTCAGGATCCATTACGATGATGTCCCATGTTTTAGTTAATATCTTACGACTTCATTAGAGCTACATCAAAGTATCCTATCAATCAATGATTCCTGAGTCCAAGTAATCTCTCTTTCTTTTTAGGAGCCAAAAGGCATTTTCTATCCGTGCGGAGTGCAGAGTGATATGATTCCTTGAGTATCCCCTCCACGGGTAACCTCTTCTCCCTGATATCTCTCACACATGTCTTTGGCGCTGATGAACAAATTCATTTTTAGAGGAACAATTACGACGCAATCTCAAGGAATTGTCCTCGTGGGATTCCCCTTCTTGCAAAGAATAGGGTGGCTACTACTCCAGTGCAGAGTTAATGACATGCCGTCACTTTGCGATAGTAATGGAGGTTTTCAATCTCCCCATCAATTCCTTTTGTTACCATCACATCTAGGATAGCTAATTTAGTGGGAACTATCTCTAGTGAACTTGAGTCCAATACAGTTTTTATTTGTTTAAACTTTCGATGTAACTCTATAACTCCTCATTTTCCCCCACTCCACAGGACAAAGATGTCATCAATATATCTTGTATAGAAAAATGTCAATGTATTTCGTGTATATTAAGGGGTTAATCGCCAAAGACCTAGTGTATCTCCCACCACCACAAATAAATTAGCATAACTTTGGGCGCAGGAATTGCCCATGGCGGTTTGTCCTCTCAATTGATGGTATAATTTCCTCATTGAATAAAAAAAATTTTTGATGAGAACAAACGTTTAAGAGATCCAACACAAATTTATTATGTAATATTAAGACAAATGTGACCCCTTCCCTCTAAAGAAAATATTCAGCTGCCTTAATCCCCAGTTTCATGTGGGAATAAAGTATAGAGTTCGACCCACATCAATGCTTTCCCAATATGCTGTCTTTGGGTACGCATTATGCATCAATTTTTCTTAAGAAGTCCATGGTATCCCTTGTGGTAAGACGATAGGGATTCTACAAAAGTTAAGGAACTGGTCGGTATAACCCACAATTCTGTGTACGGGGGGGGGGAGCATCCCCTAAAACCTCGACACGATGCTCCCTTCAAACGGGTTAACACCTTATGTTATTTTGTGGGAGACCATAGAATGTCGCTGTTCGTGAAATTGGGGAATAGGAACTCAAATTTCATGGCACTGATCAACTCGTTGGATTTTAGCAGTGTTAGTATCTTCCAGTAATGTCTCGTTTATATTCTCTGATGGATCATTTCTAAGAGATTTCATAACAGGTGCGTCACAATAGAAGTTCTCTTACACTATCCCGTAATCTGGTGATCCAAAATATGACTATATTACCGCCCCTTACTCAAGAGGGGTTTTATAACTATTTCATGATTTGTTCTAATTTCATGATTGCCTGTTTTTCCCTAGAAGTGCAGTTCGAGTATCCCTTCGTTTCAGATGTTCAAGATCTCTGGAGACTTTGGAGGAAATGAAAACATCTATACAAGATATGTCTCCTAATGGGGGCATTATCTTATTTTTTATACATAGTTGTGTAAAGGTACTTTTCCATTATGTAGGTTATCATCTGCCATACTATATAATATTCTGACATCTTCTAACATGTCATAACCTATCACCAGTTCAAGACATTCACGTTTGTTTTTCAGCGCATTATATTTTTGCCAACGCATTTTTCGCCCAAACAAAGTACATCCTTTATCCAGTTGAACAAGTTCAATTTTCCAGTTTGGAACGAACGAAATCCTTTCTTTAGGATGTTTCCATTTCGTGTGTCACTAAGGGTATATGGAAAGACAAGTTTACTAATTTGGTGTTTGGCCCTTATTGATACAGTGTTAAGTTTATTTCGGATTTGAACGTAACCCTCGATGGTATATGACGGGCTAAAGAAAAGGCTTTTGTTGTCTCTACGTTTAATTGCCATTCCCACGTCCGTCTCTGTCACTGAAGTGTTATGGGACGTCTAATTATTTCTTCCCTCTAGGTCTGGAGTCTGAAATGTCATATCACTGTGGAGATTGCGTCAGTATCTCTCCTATCGTGTTTAAAACCCGAGAATATATATGCTTTGTTTTCCTCTGAAGTCACCAGAATCTCTAATAAATTTGCTTGTGTATACGGTCTTTGATATTGTTTTGAAATTTTTCTATTGAGTTCTGTAACGTTTTTCTTAGTCACAAATTCTGTCTCTTTTTCAAAGGCCCTACAGTATGTAATTAGTTCTTTCAATTTATTATTGATGCTTCTAGACTAGCTCTTTCTTTGGTTAAAAAAGCTGCATGAACCGCAGGAACTAGCGTCGCCTCTTTTTCCCCATTCTGAAACAAACTGCAGGACTTTGATGTTTAGTGGGGGATTTAAAGATATTCTTAGGCCTCTTGGACTATCTGTTTTTTTTTTGTATAGTTTTGTCCAAAACTTTTTATTTATCCCAGCCAGCTTGAGATTTGTTTCCGATAGGGCTTTGTCAGGTCCCTGAATGCTACACTCAGAGAGGGGTTATGGTTATTTTATAGACGTATTCCTGTATCTGAAAAATTATTTTCCTCAGCATCTGTTACCATTGATCTACACTTACATCAGATGCCAAAAACGCTGCCATGACTATCGGCACAGCGTCTAGAAAAAAGGAACTTATCCCTGAATAATTAGTTGAAGCATTAGGTAATACACTCCATCGCACATAAACAGAAGACAAAAAATGGAGTGCGTATGATACTTGTGTGCAATATAAAATTTAACTTTTACTTCACAATTTAAAATAATATGCGGCTGAGCATTAAATACATAAATCAAAAATACATATAAGTGCCAATAAAGAAATGGCGCATTGATAACTACTAACTTTTTACGGAGTCACTGGGGGTCTCCACACCGTTGTAGATCGTTAGAGCACTCGGCCCCGACCAATGTCGACCCCTAGACCGGATTAGAGGCTTGACCCTATAGACCTCAAGTCTTACCCTTACGTGTATTCATACAGATCCCAACATGTTTCGACCCACCACACCCAAAAGTCTCTTCAGGGGACAAATGAAGTGATGTGTATAATCAACACAGAAATTGCATGGAATGCAAGGTCATAGAGCGTATGGCTCCAAAAGACACACGGAAGGGCTATGGTTGCCCGCCGTTTGTTGAATGCACAAGCAGCCTTAAATGTGACGGAAGGCGGATGTAGACTACCTCCGCCGTGGCAACCCGGTCACATGCCTGCACCGGTCCTCCATCACTTCCTCCCTTAGGCGCGAAGTCCGGGCGAATGACTTCCGCCCTGGAGTGCGGAATGGTGTGACGTGCTCTATTCGCGCGCAACTTCACTTCCGCCCACGACTTGCCGATTGCTGGAACGGGCCACTTCCGTCACTGTGTAGTGCAAAAACGTCAAGGTAAAGTGGCTCGAGCGCAGCACTTTAATACATAATGTGCACACGAACAACGCATTCATAAGGGGCACGCAAGAATCTCAACTCGCCGACCCCAGAGACAGAAATAAAATGTAAAGATAGGTCATGTTTGGCATCGTCTGATAGTGATCAGGGATGAATTAAGATATGACATAGATACGAAAGTATATGACACAATGGTGCACAGTGAAATATAATAGACATATTAAAATTCAGAAGTACATTTTTAGATTGTCATGGAGGAATATTAGAATAAGAAGGTAGTGGACATCATTGACTCAATTATATGTATGTAAATAGAGTTGCCTAATAAAGCTGTGGAGTTTAGAAAGACGGTCTTCCTGAAGTACACCGAGACCTCTCATATGCTTGCCACGCTTATAAATAGGTCAACTAAAATTTTATCTGTTCATTGAGTCCCTGTGGATATGTATTTCCCTAGAGTGTAAAATCCAAAAGGTTTCACGTCTAAGGAGAATCCATATCAAAATTAACCCTTCTTTCATAGGTGTGAGAAGATCAATTCCCATAACTTTGAGATCCTTAGAAACACCCCATGTTGACTCCAGATGTGTCTGATATACTGAAAGTGTCCTCTTTTTATAACGAATGTCACATAGGTGTTCAACCTATTCTCCTTCTCAACTCCCGGTGTCTTTCCCACATAGTCCAGTCCACATGGACATCGAATGCGGTAGATCACTCCTTTATGAACGACAAGTTATTGAAATGTTTAATCATAAATGACTGTCCATTTTTTAGTACTCCTGAAGAGTTTTCCAGTTTCCTAGATGTGGAACAGCTAACACCCGCTGCATTTATAGCAGCCTTTTGGCTGTCTATTTTAAGCCACTCAAGTCACTTTGAGGGGTACATAATGACTTCTCACAAGACCGATCTTGAGACCTCTTTCCTTTCCTAAATGTGATGGCTGGTCCAAAGCCCACTTTATCCTTGATGTCAGATCCATTATGAGGATGTCCCAGTGTTTTAGTTAATATCTTACGGACTTCATTAGAGGCTACATCAAAAGTTCCAATCAATCTATGATTCCTGATGTCAAGTAAGCTCTCTATCTTTTTAAGGAGTCCTAAAGGCATTGTATCTATCCGTGCGGAGTGCAGAGGTGATATGATTCCTTGAGTATCCCCCTCCTGTGTACCTCTTTTTCCCTGAATCGCTCACACATTGTCTTTGGCCTGATGAACAAATTCATTTTTAGAGAACAATTACGACGCAATCTCAGATTGCCTCGTGGATTCCCTCCTCAAAGAATAGGGTGGCTAACTACACCAGTGCAGAGTGAATTACATGCCGTCTCTTGCGATAGATGGAGGTTTTCAATCTCCATCATGTCCTTTTGTTACCATCACATCTAGGAAAGCTAATTTAGTGGGATCCTATTCTCATAGGTGAAACATGAGTCCTAAATACATTTTGGTTAAACTTTGCATGAACTATCTATGAACTCCACTTTTTTCCCACTCCACAGGACAAAGATGTCATCAATATATCTTGTATAGAATGCAATGTTTTCGATGTATTTAAGGGGTTCATCGCCAAAGACTATTGTATCCTCCCACCACCCCATGGTGAATTTATGTGATCACCATGCTCACCTAAAACTTTACTTTGTAGTAAAAGCAAAAATCACTTATATGATGAGGGAATGTTTGATTCATAGATAGACATACTGGTTTCATGAAGCATAACTGAGTAGGTAAAGGCAACATTATGAAATCTTATGCGTCCATTTTTGTATCTTGGAGCCGAACACACCAGATCGAATAGCTTATAGAGGAGTGTAGAGTACGAACAGTTAGATTGAAAGTGTTATGCGCCAAACTTCTTATACATTGGCTATTCGTGTATGCGCTTCGTCAGTCCCACAGATTTTGAAAGGAACATCAGTGCAATGTTTCTACTGCTGAACTGTTCTTACTTCCACAGTGAGGAGGCTTTGAACAAGGTGGCGGGGGGCTTACAAGATAAGGAACTCTAGCAACAGACATTAATTACTTAACCTATGAATGAGATGATAACTATCTATTGTGGAAAAGGCGCATTTGGGTTTAATTCACCCAGTTTTCTACAGGTCTCTATCAACACAACTCCTATTTTTTCTGAGTTTATATTTGTGTATGTGCATATTCTATAACTTTTCATTGGTCTACCCCGTATGTTTTTCTTATAACCTTCTGATTTGTATAACTTATAGAACATTTTACACACAGCCAACAAGGAACAACCATATCTGTCAACTCTTGTTGATTTTATCTTTAAGGTTTTTATACACTGGGGAACATTAATTTTGGGTGTCTTAGAGGTTGAAACCGTTTTTGACTATGTTTAGTGCTGATTCTGAAAATGACACCCGTTTTCTGCTATCGCTCTAGTCTTTATGGAGATCCGGCATTGCCCACCTTACCAAGTGAGGGGGAAAGGGGGGGGGGGGGGGGGTGGGGGAGGGTGGGGGGGGGGGGGGGGGGGGGGGGGGGGGGGGGGGGGGGGGGGGGGGGGGGGGGGGGGGGGGGGGGGGGGGGGGGGGGGGGGGGGGGGGGGGGGTGGGGGGGGGGGGGGGGGGGGGGGGTTTTGTGGTGGGGGGGGGGGGGGGGGGGGGGGGGGGGGGGGGGGGTGGCTGTTGAAAGTAGTGGTCACCATATGGTACGTAAAGAAATGTGGAATTCATATGAAAAATGAGAATAAAGATACATTTAGAACATTTAAAGAACACATGCAAACAAAAACATGAATGTGCATTAGCAAATTAAGTTCTATTCATCTGCACTACATATTTATAAAGAAATCAATCTCAAGAACAATGTAGACTCACGTAATGAACATATCAGAAACTAGAGCTGCTAGAACAAAAAGGTCAAAATTTCTTGTCCAGTTTTGATTCTTTCCATGTTTAAGTGACAATGCTCTTGTTTGGCACTATGCTTTCTTTCCATTATCCAAGTCTAATGGTATGTTTCGATACGCGTGTTAGGATCACAGTAAATTGGACCCAAACATGCACTAACAATGTGCATTGTGATTTACCTTGCTTTCATGTAAAACACAAATACACATAAAGTTGGTATATACCCTAAATACATTAGAAACGTAACTTTTACTGTCTTCAATAAGATATGACACAGTACAAAATCCTAATCTATACAATACAAGAAACTACCCCTATAAAACTAAGCTACTTACCTAACCAGAAAATGGGGGTAGTCGCCCTGATACAGAGCATCCCCAAACACGAACTTAAACCTGCACTATCCCTATACTATAATAAGCCTAAATGGTGAAAATCTGTAAGATCGTGCAATAGGTTCACAGGCTACGTGTACTGATTTAAAACGTACCTCTTGTAATATCACTATGTATTGCCAACCAGATACCCTCTTAAAACACATATATCCCAAGAAACACTAAATGGAGCAAAATACCATATAAAGAGATCTAACCGTGGAAATATTAAAATGACCAAAAACTACTATCACAATATATGAAATCCCTAGCAACCTATAACGAGTGCTGTCCCAATGAAATATACAAACTAATTCCAAAGAGCTATTGTGTAGTATTAGATGCACACATATCAATCCCAGAAATACATTTCCTCTCCAACGCGTTTTTCCTCCACAGTTAATCGGGTTCATCAGGAGGAAATGGGATAGTGTAAAACCTACAAGATACTCATTGATAACCAACAATAGAATAAATCTCATGGCCCTTGAAGATAGAATGAATTTAGAGACCAATTTTTTGAAACGACGTTCGAATCCAAAGATATCCAGTAACGGATTTCTAATAGCGTGGTAGCCAGAAATAGTGTCAGGGTTAAAAGTCAAGCAATCATATTTATAGAAGGAGGCTGATTAAAAGAACACACCTACCAGTTATACGAGCCAAATGCATGGATTCATGAACGCCGTGGGTCAAAGAACTAGTGCGCATGCTCACATAGATATCGCGAGAGATAGAGCTTGCATACTAAAATACAGACTGCGTTTGCCATGTCAACCCTGCGATTGCGCAGCTGTGCAAGCGATGTCTTACAGCACAATACGTATGCACTAGGAACAAGTAAAAGCCTGGATTATAGCCGTCAAGGATAAACGCGAGACACAAATAGATAAATTTATAAACTCGTTAAGGTATACTAAAATAGAGTAATCACAGTTACTTATTAAGCCTCCCTAAATAAACCAATAAGATCAGGACAATATAGATACAGGATAGAACATGATAATTATACAATATACTAAAATTAAAAAAAATGAAAGAAAGATATAGCATTGGCTGGAATCAAACAAATAAAATGAAGCAAAATGAATTAAATAGTCTTAAAAACCATCAGGTTTTATTGCTTTAAGATGATAGATCCATTGAGTTTCACGTTGGAGCAATGTTACGATCGAAGTCCACTTTCAACTTTTATATTTCCACGTAGACTCTCTTTTAAATGGTATTTTTGTCCTATTTAGTGTGTTCATGGGGATTATATTGTGATAAGAAGGGTAATCCTGTGGCAAATGACTAAAGGGAAAAAAAAAAAAAAAAAAAAAAAAATTAAAAAAAAAAAAAAAAAAAAAAAAAAAAAAAAAAAAAAAAAAAAAACAAAAAAAAAAATAGTGATTTACCTACCAATAGGTACGTTTTCAATCATTACACGTTGCCTGTGTCACCTATTGGCGATCTTTCAGGTTCTCAAATTTAGCTATTAGTATATAGGGTTAGTGCAGGTTTTTAGGTTAGTGAATTTGGGGACCATCTTATCAGGGCGACTAAAAAAACCCAATTTTCTGGTTAGGTAGCTTATTTATAGGGGTAGTTTTCTTTATTGTAATAGATTAGATTTTTGGTACTGTGTCATATCTTAATGAAGGACATTAAAACTTAAGTTTTATTGTGTCCTAGGGTATATACAACTGTTATGTGTATTTGTAGTTTTTGAATATTTTTTTGGTAAATTCATGGTGTTAGATTTACATATATTTAGGGTATTCCTATACCCCCCCTGATTATCAGAAATGAGAAGTTTATGTGTCTATTGGTTTTTCAATGTAAAGCAAGCATCTGCGACGTGATCGCCTATGCGTGTTTACACGTGTCTTTTCTGATGTGTCTTTTCAATCTTCAAAGCAATTTACATGTCAATTCTTGATCCGTTTTAAGACGCACAGGCGCCAATTTAAACAGCCAATTTAAGCAGCCAAAAACGCTGCGTATTTTAAGCAGCCAAAACACAACCAAACATCACCCCTGCAGATCCACGGACCCAACACGCTTGTGTGAACATACCCTCACATCTCAAAGTCTACCGACTAATTTTCACCAAAGTTGTTTTTACAAATGTAAATTAGTGTTTTTTTTTTTTCTAACAATATTTGAGTGATTATTTCAACTTGGTTTGGAAAAGCATATTCAATTAATGAAATACTGACTGAATGCATGTCAGAAAAGCAATATGAAAAAAAGCACAAAAATGACCAAACAGATTTTAAAACAATTTTTAAAAATTAATTGATTAGAAGAAGACCTAACATCACTATACAAACAGACAAGACCTAAAGAAAATTAAAAATACACAAACAAGCAGAAGAAACGAGGTCAAGACTAATAATTAAAGTCAGATCCCTTACAAATGAGGTAGATACAATGCAAAACGAATAATGAGATAAATAAAAAAAAAAACATAAGTAAGTGTTTCCAAATAAATTAACACTCTCTAGAACGTATATAACCTAAAGTAATTTCATTAATAAATGATCGAAGTATCAAGAAAATGTGAAAACAAAATGAAGTGAAGTCAAGTTTTATGCAGCTAATAAACATAAAAAATAAAAAACACTCACCCACCCACGAACACACCCACAGGGATCACATAATATAGTTTTACATAGTTACATAGTTAGTACGGTTGGAAAAAAGACACGTGTCCATTCAAGTTCAACAAGGTGGGGAAAATTGTGGGGGTGAAAGGAGAGAGACAAGGACTTTAAGCCCAGCCTCACCACTGGTTAATGCACTGAAACCCACAAGGCAAGAACCAATCTGCTACAGTGGAAACCCCATCTCTGCCCCCAGAGCCTCCACCAGCCAGGATCCCAGAATTTTACATAGCACATACGCATTAATATTCTTTAGTTCCAGGTAGTTATGGTAAGCCTTTCTTGAAACTCTCTACATGTTCCTGCTTGTGCCCAGCTCCTCAGGCAGCTATTCCACAGATTTACAGTTCTTTACAGTGAAGAACGCTATATTCTCCTCTGGATGATTGAATCCTTTTTCTCTAGTTGAAGGGATGTCCCCTTGTCTTTTGAGGGGGCTCACTTGAAATAATTTCTCCCCATACATTTTTTTGTAGGGACCATTTTATATACTTTATTTTAATAAATTAATCATTTCCCCCCGAAGCCGTCATTTCTCAAGACTAAATAAGTTCAATTCTACCAACCTCTCCGTCAGAACTAAGATGCGCCCTCCCCTTATAAGTTTGGTTCTCGCTTTGTACTCTGCTCTAGCTCCCATTACATCTCCTTCTATAAACTGGGCCCAGAACTGAACAGCATATCTAATGAGGTCGCACCAAATTCTTAGTACAGCGGTTAGAATGACATCCTTGTCCCCGAGAGTTCCATGCCTCTATTATACATGCCAATATCTTAACTCGCCTTAGAGGCAGCTGATTGACATTGCATGCTGTTCTGTAGTTTATGATCTAACAAGAAATCCCAGATCTTTCTCAACAAGGGATTCTCCAAGTTTTTCTCCCCCTAGGACATATGATGCCTTTAAATGATTTCTACCCAGATGCAGAACCTTACATTTATCCACATGAACCCCATTTGCCAAGTGATGCCCAAGCACTCAGTTGTGGCCAGGTCTGCTTAGCCATTTATGAAGCATCTTCCAAGATTGCACTACCAGCATAGCTTGGTGACATTCGCAAAAATCGAAACCGTGCTATTGTTCCCTTCCACTATATCGTTAATTAATATCATTAAATAAAAAGGACCCAATACTGAGACCTGGGCATCATCACTCACAACCGGGGACCACTCTAGAGTAGGAGTCATTTAACCACCACTTCTCTGAGTACGATCCAGCAGCCAGTTTTAAATCCAATTACACACAGTTTATCTCAACCCAATGGATGTTTAATTTACCCAACAAACACTTATGCGGGACCTGTGTCAAATGCCTTTGCAAAGTCTAAAAAACACAATATCCATAGCCACCCCGCTATCCAGGCTTCTACTCACCTCTTCATAAAAACAGATCAGAATGGTCTGACATCTTCTGTCTTTTAGTAAATCCATGCTGGCAATCACTAATATATTGTGTTTTGGTCCACATATTTCCTGGTATTATTAATTATCTTTTAATAATTTTAATTTTCCACAGTTTTTGATATTCCATTATGCATGAAAATGCATTTGAGAGTTATAGAAGGATTTAATCTGAGCACTAGATTCACCACCAATATTTGATGCAAGAATGCCTGACCATTGTGATCCCACTGATCTCTAGACCAAAATTGTCCGAGAATGCTAGATAAATAATCACAGAGAATAGAAAGCAAATACCCCTAAAATGTAACCTATAATTTATGCATTAACCCATACCAAACCAAACTGCATAGGTCAAAACCAAATGGGGTCAACAGCTTAAAGCAAAACAAAGCAATGAACTCACCATATACTATGTACCATACCATATAGAAAACGTTGGAAAGGCAAAAAAACTATTCCTAAGATCATCCCTATGTTTGGACCCTTAGGCTATGCTCACACGGTGTACTGCGTCATGTACAGTACGCGCCTCATTACATCGCGTCTTTTTTGTGAATCTCTGCAGTATATATGCGCGTACCCCCGCGGCACAGGGGGCCAGCACGCCGCCGGCCCCATTGACATTCATTACTCGCGGGCGCGTATTTATGTATACTACAGCGGGGAGAGTAGGCTAATCCATAGTTTCTCTATGAGAACTATGGGATTGCGGGTAAGTTACGGCGCAACATCTCGCCCGTTTTAGAACATTAATACACAGCGAAATGCAGCCGAAAATTACCCTGTGGTGAACATCGCCCTTCAATGGGGCAGCTACCCTGAAGATGGGCGACTCGCAGGTAAGACCCATAAAGAAACCCATAGAATTTATCACAAAAGAAAAAAAAATTCAGACTTGTTTCCAAAAATGTTATTGCTTCATCCCATGGCTAGCTGGGCAAAAATAAATTTGGATGTGATGATCCTAGGTGATGTTGGCTTGTACTTAGAATTGAGGATTATAATGCTATGCCAACTTCATCTCTTTTTGGGCTCCATCCAGGATTTCTAAAGGAGGCCTCCATGGACAGCTTTAAATAGGGATGGACAATGAAGGTGCTGCCGGCTACACTCTTGTCACAATTTCCTTATCCTGGCTTCTCGTTTCCATTTAGAAGACCATTCATCAGCAGAGCCTTGCAGCATCTATTACCATTCATATGCTTGATTTTTGATTGTGACTCACACATGCCCTCATAAAATAGGCATTTTTTCTCCCTATGAAGTGCTCTTTGCATGTTTATTTACATACCGGTAGTTGGATAGAACTAAGCCTCATGTATGAAAACGGTCTCGGTCTAAAAACTTTCTTTGTTGCCCATAGCAACCAATCAGGGCTCCCCTCTCCATTCATATAGTGGTAGTTGCTATGGGCAACAATGGAAAACTAACACCTAGACAGTTTTCATGCATGGGCCCTAGTATCTAGAAGAATCTGTCACTAGAACAGGCGCCGCTTTTAGGTTAATGTGACAAAAAAGTCGATCATGTCCAGGGGTGTAATAAGAATTTATATGGCCCCCATTAGCAAAAATGAATTCCCCCCTCCTCCATCCTCATAACAATACAGCTAAAACAGTAGCATAATTAGCAATAAAAGTAAAAATATTCCCGCCATAATCAGGAAATCATCATAGTAGTGATGGAGAGCAAAAAGCTACAAACTACTTGTTCTCACTACAAAATGATCAAATGTTTTGTTTTACCAAGTGGGGGCCCCCTCAATCTCTGGGCCCCATAGCAGTTGATTGGCTACTATGGTCTAAAGTTACGTCCATGCTCATGTGATTACCCATTACCTATAGATTAAACCCACTTTAATTTCTCAAAGGGTTGGTATTTTGCACATTACTGCTCCAAGTTTATTGATCACAAATTTAAAGGACAAGTCAGTTCAACATTGATTGGTGTATCACATACCAACCTTAATCTAAACAATTATGACAGCTCTAAGATATTCCTCAACTTTAAAAGGGGGTTGTGGTCACAACAAGGATTGCTTTTTATTGTTAAAGATCTTTAAAAAACAAGACAATTTGCAATATGTGTCCATTAAAAGTTTCCCTACCTATTCTGAGAATATCCCCCTCTTGTATGGGCTGCCATCATTCTCTCTCAGGGTCACTATAGCTACAGACCTTATCAATCACTCATGATAGGCATCCAAACTGTTCTATAGCTTCAGACCTGGCTTCTGACTGGCAGCCTAGATGTAAGCCAGTAAAGCACGCCCTGAATTTCAAATGAAACCAAGAAAACAGGACAGTAAGTATAGATCAACATAGTTGAAACAACCCCTTTAAGGGCATGTGCCGCATGGCACAGGTTTTCCCAGTCAGTTTTGAAGATGGTTTTCAGATTGAAAATCATCTGTAAACCGACTGTCAACATTTTACATTAATTTAAAATAGAAAATCCGTTACCAGTCCACACGCACGGATTTTCCACAGAGATAAGTTTTTTGACACCACCACGCTTCTAAAAACCTAGAACATGTTCAATCTTTCGCCCGGTTTTTTTCGGGTGGAAACATGGTCAGTGTTTGAGGGGGACGGCCAAATTCCGCAAACCCGCTGGACCGAACCATCCCCAAAAATACCGTCTGGATTCTTTTCATCGGAATCTGGCCGGTATTTTAACCTGCCATGTGGACCCACCCAAAGTGTATGTTCACATGGCGTCTTGTGGCATTACCTGTGCACAAGACGCTGTGTTTTAGAAGAACGCGATGGCTCAGCGCGTTCTTCTACAGCGCAGGGGGGTGGCCCCATTCACTTTCGTTATCCCTGCTGCGTGACATTCACTTCTTTTCCCAGGTGGTTCAATACGAGGCGGAGAAGACGGCAGGTAATCATAGCTCCTCTATGAGAGCTATGATACCTTAATTACAGGACATATTTCGGGGTGCAATTGCAGTGAAATTACACCCCAAATATGTCCTGTAATAAGCTGTGTGAACATAGACTAACAGTATAGAAGAGCTTTAAAGTACATTACAAATAATATATACCGTTTCCCTGAAAATAATACGTAGTGCTTTTTTTTAATACATTTCAGAGTTTGGCTACAGTAATATTAATACATGTTTTGATTTTTTGTTTAACAATAAATGTTAATTCTTGTTTCTTAAAAAATAAAACATCCCTAAAAATAAAGTAAGTCCTTAGCTTGTCCTTATAGAAAAAATTAATATATTAATATAAGACACTGTCTTATTTTGGGGAAACAGGGTATTTCCCTAAGCAACTATCTGTTTATGTTTTTTATAGCAAAATGTAACTAAACTGGAATAATGCGTTGACCCTAGTACCGAACAATGGTCCACTGTCACTGCAGGTGTTTCAGACTGTGTACATTACTTCAGCATATGGTGTGTGTTGTGGAAGTGATCGCATTTTATCACTATTGTGCAGGAAGACTCAGGTGGAACCCGTTCGCTCCCTGAGCGATGTGTTATTTCACTTCGCTTAGTATTCTTTTTCCTTTTTTGACACTGAATCTCCTGACTCCACCCAGCTTCTCTAAACTATGCATGCATTTTCTGAGCTTGCTAGATCTTTCCTGTTGAGCGAGTTTAAATGGCTAACAATATGTTTCCTGCAAAACTCAATGTACGCCATCAAGATGTTTTTATCAAGTTTATTTTTTTATGTTCAGTGTGTATTCTTGTTTTGGGGAAAAGACAACTGCAGAGAAACAACTGAAGTTTGTTGTCCTGGTGAGTATACAGATGGTAATACAGATGGTATAATGGTTACTTTAGAATAGATCTGCCATTTATCCATAGTAGGCTGAATCCTTCATTCACTTTATGGGGCTGCATTGTTGTGCATTGTATGAATAAGTTAAACTAATCAGCATGTCATCTGTAATGCAATATATAACTACACATTCACTAGTATTTATTAAGATGTCCTTCTTATCTTTTTTTGCATTTAAAGTTTTTTGTATCTGCATATTAATGGCCACATGATTCCACATTTCCAGATCAGTTTTGTTTAGCTTTAGTACAATAACTATATAAATATCACTAGCTGCTATTATTTTTATGTGAATTACACAAAATCAGAACAAATTATGATTTCTGCTGCATTATTTTTATTGTACTTTTCACTAGTGAGCAGCACTTTTTTTCCCCTCAATACTTCATGGATGGTTAAAAAAATGTAATAGTTCTTGGAATAAATTGACATGAAAAATAAAGTAGTTAAAATTTGGTTTAAGTATGCTAAAGTAGTTAAATATGAAAAAAAGGAAACTTCTTTAAGATGACCACCAAATATTGCATTAAAAAGTGTGTGGCTAGTGTTCTTAGAAGATGTCATTGTATTTGGTGAAACCAGGCGCCTCAACATATTTTTGCATTTTTTTCAGGTGTAAAATGCGCCTGATTATATGAAAGTGGTGAAATATGCACTCATAAATTGCGCCTAATTTTGAGGCGCCTAGCGTATTTGGTTGGTGTGCCACATATGTATAAATGAATGCCAGAGTTTGATAACAGCTGCTAAAATATTTAATTGAGAACGGGATTGATGGCAGATGCTGTATTGGTTTCATTATTTTATATATAATTTAAAATTAATTTTAGATTATATTAATTTTAAATAAATGTTATAGGAGATCATTTTATATTTTTGGGATATTATATATTTTTTATTATTAATTTTATATAATTTAATTTTGATATAGTTTGAAAATTATCATTATTTACTTTTTATTATTTGTATAAGTTGAGAAATAAGGGACATTTTATGCCCTAATGGCAAATCTAGTTCCATTACAACTCAGGCTCAGACAGACCACATTTAAATTGGTCTGGGTGTTCGAGCACCTATGTCCCTTGTTTTGCCCTTCCACATTCAGAAATGTGTCTAATATTACAAATGTGGTGGTTGCTGACTTTTGCCGTATTTCTCACCAGAAACAAGAAAATTACTCGTTCATACAGATCGCCCTAAAAACCTATGACCAGAAATCGCAGCAAAATGGGATTACTCAAAAAGTGTCCTTTGGAGAAACTTTATTAATACAAATTTAATATTGTTCACAGTCAAAAGAAAAATTCCTAAAACAAAATCTTTTAGAAGGATTAAAATAATTTCCTTTAACATAAAAATGGCCTAACATATGCCACTATCAAATATGAAACTGTAAAGTATAAAGTACCCGGTGTATATCGTCCCTAAATACAAAAGCAAGTGGACAAGTCTAGCTAATCACACAAAAAGACATTGTACCAAATACCATTAGCAGGGGGAAGTGCCCCTATAAAGAGGGGGGAAAAATAGGTCAAAAAGTGGTCAAAAACTCACGTTTTTGAAACCTTGTCACAGTAACTCCGTTGCCCCATTTGGGCCAGTATATACCATAAATAAAAAAGCACTACGCTATCACTAACTTTTTCCCTATCCAGATAGGGGCACTCCCCCAAAAGGGCACCCCACCCTCGGCGACTTACCCTAACAACTAAATTATCAAAACAACATAAAGAACACAGAAAAAGTCCCGACGCTTTTTCCCAAAAAGGGGTTCTTCGGGGGATAATAATTATACATCTGGATAGAGATAATGGTCCAAGTGTTTTGGCATGATGAGGCCATAGTAATGCCAGACAGAACATTATATACCCCCCCCCTTTTAACCAAATAAACTACTCAGCCAATCCAACAAATTTTCCTATCTGGGGGCAGTGCGTGTTTTACTTTCGTTTTGCCATTTCCCGGTTTCCCACTTGGGTTTGTCACTTCCGGTTGGGGGAACGGGAGCGCGCGGGGAAAAGGGTGGTTTGGCGCTTTGTTTTGCTATTGAGATGGGGCAAGGGGACTTTGCCCCTGTTCTTTGGGTGAGAAAAGTGGCCATTGGTTTGGCGGGGAGTATTTTCATTTGGGTTAAATAGGGGGGGGTTATAATGATATCTGTCTGGCACTTATTTTGGCCCATCATGCCACACTTGGACATCATCATCTTTTCCCCCGATGTATAATTTTTACCCCTGTGAACCATATCTTGGGGAAAGGGTTGGGGGACTTATGCTGTTTTCCCTTATGTTTGTTACTGTAAATTTTAGTTGTTGGGGTAAGTCCCGAGAGGGGTGGGGTCCCCTTTTGGGGATGCCTATTGGGATAGGACTAGTATATGAAAGCGATAGTGCTTTTTCATTATATGAAACGGTCCAAAGGGGGAAACGGAGTCTACTGTGACAAGGTCTCAAAACCGTGAGTTTTTTGACCCTTTTGACCTATTTTTTTTCCCTCTTATAGGGGGCACTTCTCCCCTAATAGGGATTTTGGTCCCAAAGTCTTTTTTGCTGTTGATTAATTAACATTGTCCCCCTTGCTTTTTTATTTGGTATGATAACCCGGGTACTTTATACAAAACGTTGCATATTTGTATAGTGGATAAGTGGGGGCCATTTTTTTTTATAAAGGATAATTTTTTTTAAATGCATATCTATTAAAGATTATTGTTTTAGGAAAATTTTTTTTTTGATCTGTGAGACGGTTTTTTTTTATTCCCTATTTTACTTTTTTTTCTGTGGTTTTTTTCCAAATTTAATATTGCCACAATCAGAAAATAAAAAAAACATGCGAAAATAAATAGTGTAGCGAACCCTAAAAAAATTAATTCGAATAGAACCTCGAAATTTTTAGAAGTTCGGTTCGAAGTTCGAGTCGAACTCGAACCGAACTTCGAACCCCATTTTAAAATCAATGGGAGAAATTTTGGGTTTCTTTTATACCCATACAATAGGGAAGTGGAATTACATCCAAAACAGTAAATGGATACGTGGAAAAACTTAGTGAGAAAATGGGTCTGATTTCAGAAAAAAAATTTACAGGCTAAATAATTAATCCTTTTTTTGGGGTAACTGAAAAAAATAGGATTTGTACATCGAGTGCCGTTGCAGCTGTATGGGGTCCCTTTAAATAAAGGGAAAACACCGGATTGGAAATTTGCTCTAAGCCAAAGCCAACATTCAAGAGCCCTCGGATTTCCCTGCTACTTGACATAAAATTTGTATTCTTTATTTCAAAAGATTAAAAAACTTCATCAGCTTGTATTCACTTAGAAAAATCCTTAAGAAAGGTGTGAGATTTGTGGCAGAAAAAACG
>JAODAL010037957.1:0-39770 GCA_025379985.1 Phyllomedusa bahiana | reverse complement strand
CGAAACTCACATCACTGCTCTCTGTGCAGGTGGCTCTGTATCTCCTCAGGATCTTGCCGTTATATGAAACCAATGACCACCAAACCTTAGGTTATAGAACACAAATGGGGATGAGTGCGTTACGAGGAATTGAGAGACTGTTTGATTTTTTGCACTTTGAAATGAATTTTTTGTGCTTTGTACATGTTTTGCAAAAAAAATTGAAGTAAATAAAGGTTAGTAAACTACTACTACCATGCTTGTGATTATGTAAAGCTAAAAACTGTAAGTTAAACACTCTTAACCCTAATTTAGGGTTAGGGTTACTGCTACTGTAAATTTATTGGCAATTAAAAAAAAAAACTAAGTGGTGCTTTAGGGTGGTTGTGGATTAAAACCAAATATAACTGGAGTTCTAGAGAAAGTTTTAGGATAAAATCAAACTTTTTTTTAGCAATTTAGATATGGTGATGAAGATAACAATATTATCTGTGGTGTTCTATTGCAGTACAATCAATAGATTCCTAATGACTTAAAGATTTTTTTGGGTGTTACACTTTCATTATGTTGGGGGCCCTGCTTTTCTGATGCAAATATACATACAATTGAAACCAGAAGTTTCCATACACTATATAAAAAAGACACATCTGCAGGTTTTTCTCACTATCTGACATGAAATCAGAATAAACCTTACATGTTTTAGGTCAATTAGGAACCAAAATTATTTATATTTGCCAAATGCTGGAATAATGAGAGAGAATTTTTAAGTCATTTTTATTGCTTTCTGCAAAGTCAAAAGTTTACATACACTAGGATTACTATGGCTTTAAACAATTTGAGACAGCCCAGATTATGACGTCAGGTTTTTGGAGCTTCTGGTTTATTGGTAACATCTGAGTTAAATGGAGACACACCTGTGGATGTATTTTGTATGAAAACCAGAAACGCACTGTTTCTGTATGTAACATCATGGGAAAGTCTAAAGAAAACAGCCAATATATCATGAAGAGAATTGTGGACTTGCACAAGTCTGGATCATCCTTGGGTGCAATTTCCAGATACCTGAAGGTGCCTGATTCATCTGTACAAACAATTATACCCAAGTACAAACAAGATGGTAATATCCAGCCATCATACCACTCAGGAAGGAGACGGGTTCTGTGTTTCAGAGATGAACGTGCTTTGGTGCGACATGGGCATATCAAACCAAGAACAAAAGCAAAAAACCTTGTGAGGATGATAACAGAAACTGGTAAGATTTTGTCATTATCCAAAGTGAAACGAGTACTATATCAATAAGGGCTGAAAGGCCACTCTGCCAGGAAGAAGCAGTTACTCCAAAAGAAACACAGAAAAGCCAGATTAATGTTTCCAAGTGCACAATTAATGCTTACTGGTGGTCCCCACTGAGGCCGGGTGAACATCAGCTCATCATTATGGGATACGGTTGGAAGTCGGGAGGGAGAGGCCGCACTTCTTTTGCTTTCACAACGCCACTTCAGGAAGCAGTCACTCACCCTGGTGTGACAAAAAGCTTTAAAGTGATCTTGACAATCAGATGGCAGATGGCGGTAATGGTCTGCAATGTCATTGCCGAAGTGATCACAATCAACATCAACTGTATAAAGGACAGAGTGTTTCCTTCCACTTCCAGTTCTCTATCCCTTTAATAGTGGGTCCTTTGACTTAAGCCTATGTTGTAAGAACTACTTGTCGGAGAGTCAGGACGTGCTGTTGGGGTGGGCTCCAGGGTTGCAACAGCAACAGCAACTGGTGATGTTATATCCGCTGCAGCTGAGGCTGTGGCTGCTGTTGCTCCAGAAGACTTTTCACTAGATATTTTGTCCACCCATGCAGGTCCCAGCAGATCTTCTAGTTTCCCCTCAACTTCCTGAGTGGCCGAGCCAGATGTGGAGGGGATGAGGTTCCTCTGCTGATGTTCATCTTACACACTGGGGACCACCACCAATGGCTTTTCGTGCATTGTCAGTTTACCTATGGATAAAAAAAAAAATTATATTGCTGCTCAAGTTGATTCACATCGGACAAACTTTAAAAAATGAATTAATGCTTGTCACCGGTGGTCCTGCAGCCCCCCTGCCGGGCTGCGGGCTCACCGGGACTTCTGCCCCGCTCCTGCCACGGGGACGAGCGGCGCCGTGGCCCGGGGGCTGGGCCGCGGGCATACTCGTTCCCCTGGGCAGGTGGACTTACCAGTCCGCGCTCCTGCTTCCTTGCGGCGTCCCTGCCAGCTGCGGCGCGCGTCTCCGCTCCTTAGGCCGCGTGCCAGCCTCCTCGGATTTAAAGAGCCAGTGCGCCCATTATTGGTTGTTGCCAATCGCTGACCCTATTTAAGGGTTACACTTCCGGAACACCCCCACCGGATCTGTAGTGCCTTCTAGCCTATTGAGAAAGCGTTCTGAGTGCCTCCGTCCTGTCCGTGTACCGTACCTCTTTGCTTACGCCTCTCGACTACAAACCTTTGTCGCCTGTCCTTACCTATTACCTGTCCCCGACTACGCCTCGTCTGACGATTCTGTACCTTGCTACTCCTTGGCCGCCACCGCAAGCAAGTCTCGCCAGTGGAAGCGACCTGGTAGTTTCCCGCCGCAGCAAGTCCACCCCGCTTTGCGGCGGGCTCTGGTGAATACCGGGTTCTACTTAGACTCCGCTCCCTGGTGTGACTTACGCCATCGCTTGCGCTGGTCCAGCGGATCCACTACCGACTGTCGTGACAATGCTTACTGGTGGTCACTGCTGAAGCAGGATGAACATCAGCTCATTACGATGGGATATGTTTGGAAGTCGGGAGGGGGGCCCCACTTCCTTCACTTTCACAATGTCACTTCAGGAAGCGGTCACTCACACTCTTCCAACACTTGGATAAATCTACAATTGTTGAACAAATTAAAGTCGGTTAATTTATAGCA
Source organism: Phyllomedusa bahiana (assembly GCA_025379985.1). Classification (NCBI taxonomy): domain Eukaryota; kingdom Metazoa; phylum Chordata; class Amphibia; order Anura; family Hylidae; genus Phyllomedusa; species Phyllomedusa bahiana. The sequence continues at coordinate 36,861 of JAODAL010037957.1, read as the reverse complement.
TGTGCAGTTTTGTCACGTGGCAATCAAACTATTGTGATTTCACTAGCCAAGTTCCGAACCTGCCAAAAAATCAATATGAACAGTGAATATGTTGTCACCATATGTGGTGGACCTTGAGTAGTGAATCTCAGAAATGGGTAAATTGCTACAATGACAGAGATTTTCCTATACAAATAGCTCCGAAAAACCCTCTCTCACCAAGATGAGATACTCCCACAAACATATTAAACAACAAAAAAATGTACTATCTCAATAAAAAATTACAAAATTCTTTATTAACATCTTACACAGACCATAACAATCAAAAATAAAAATAACATAAACAAAAGGACAACCAATACAAAAAAAAAGGGGACTCATCAGCGGTAGAGAAATATCATCCCATGTAACCGGTTATAAGTTATAAGATATCAATAATGCATGCACAAATACAACCAGAGACTTATATATGTATCATTAACCAGAGGGAAATTGATACACACAATAAATAAGTAGATCATCGGTTTAAGTGCATAGCAATATCAATGTAAAAGTATGTAACTATATATGGTGTAAAACTGTAATATATCTACCTATCACCCCAAACTATGACCGTAATGGACCAATAAATGATTCAAAAAATCAAGTCTAATGTGAAGGACCATAATGAACAAGTCATATTACCCATATAGAGAGGGGAGATGTTGCTGTGACCGCGCCCCAACGCATTTCGCCAACAACAGGCTTCTTCAGTGAACAACAAACTTACTGTCCCATAGATGTCTTATAACCGGTTACATGGGATGATATTTCTCTACCGCTTTTTTTACTGATTGTCCTCTTGTTTATGTTATTTTTATTTTTGATTGTTATGGTCTGTGTAAGATGTTAATAAAGAATTTTGTAATTTTTTATTGAGATAGCACTCCAATTTTTTGTTGTTTAAAATGACAGAGGGTTTGTCCAGCTGATTAAAAAGTGACTTTTATTGTTCTTGAGGCTTTCCCTCAGTCCCCGTTTTCAGACACTGTCATTTCAAAATGTGACACCTTGTCGGTTCAAAAAGGTGGCGTCAGTGCTGCAGCCGCTGATCTGACAGGGTGTCACATTTTGAACTGACGGCCGCTGAAAACCGGGACTGTGGGAAAGCCTCAAGAACAATAAAAGTCACTTTTTAATCACCTGTACAACCTACAAGAACGTAAAGAGAAAGTGAGATTAAAGGAGTTTTCTCACTACTAGGATTAGCTTTTAACATGAAGGGACTGTTAGTTGAAGGCTTTTTCCAAATATATTGCTTTGTTGATTTTTGTTGCTCTTGAGTTCACACAAGTTTCTATGGTTATTCGCATAACAGTCCATGACTCTAATCTGATTAACTGAGAGAGCAGATAGCAGACAGTGACTCCCATAGATGGACGGACTGACAGGGCTGAGCTCAGGAGAAAAAAATCATTACCTCTAACAAGATTAGCATCTGTTTACAGATAAATCCATTGTATTCAGTCCTCACAGTACATGTACCTTGTGTTTACTGAAGAGATAAGATCTCCTGCTCTTGTCAGCATAATGGCTCACCTAGGAGTTGAATATGCTTATCACTGCTATAGAACCACCCACAGCCTGAGGAGACAGAGTGAGTGTAAACTGCTTGTGAATAAGTGAAATAGCATCATGAGAAAACCCCTTTCACTTGCATATGAGTCCTTGCTCCCTGGTATCATATCCGTTCCATTCCCATGGGCAAAGCACTAATTACTATATTTTCATTTACATGAACCAATTAAACAAAAAATAATTATTGTGGCAAAGTGTGCTGCAGACAATAAAAATGAAACACAAATATATTAAAACTTTTTTTTAGAACATGCACACAAGCATACTTTCACTTTAGAGAAGCACTTATAAACATAATATTAAAAAAATGGACATCAAAATGGATGCTGTCTCTCAAATAGGAGATTACTCTGGCCACATCTTTGTCCATAAGGTGGTAGGACTTGGGTGGCATGGTGATGCGTATTGTTTCTCCCATTGCAGGAACAAAGGTGCAGGAACTTTCAACAATGCAGAAGTGCAAAAAGACCTTCAAAAACTCACCCACTATAGGTAGGATCGATAGTGCCTCAAAAAGCACCATTGAGTTATTTTTATGCAGATCCACTCCAAAAAATGCACACAAAGTTTTCTGGTTGTTCTTCAGCCTCACTATTGACTTCAATAGTAAATGTTCCACCATTTTCCTAGTGAAATATGGCAGATAATTGAACATGTACCAAGTTTTTTGAAAAAACGGCAGTTTTGAATTCTGACCTCAGAAAATCAGTGTAGACTACAACTCAGATTTTCGATTTAGGTACATGAGGTTAATTTACAGTCAGTGTTTGATGGTTTACAAATATCAAATCCACATCAAAAACCAAATGGAAACCCTTGCTGTATGGAAGGACCATTATAGTACTCACTATGGCTGGAGTAGCTGTGGTTACATTTTTGCTGTTTGGGTTCTTGATTAGTGTTGAGCAAACAGTAAAAAGTTCTAGTTCAATTAGAATCTCGAACTTTTGTGAGTTCGGTTTGAATTTCTATTTGAACTCGAACTTCGAGCACTATTAAAGTCTATGGGAGAAGAGGTTCTGGTTAATTTTTAATCTTTACAGGTAAGGAGAAGCTGTAATTACCATCCATAACAGTAAACTGGATACATGGAACAACTTAGTGAAGAAAATTTGTCTCTAAGAGTGACAGAAAAAAATTGAGAGGCTAAAATATTTCATTCCTTTCAATGGCTAACTGAAAAGATGAGGACAGCTTGCAAGCAGGGGCGTTGCTATAGAAGGTGCAGCGGTAGCAGCTGCTATGGGGCCCTGCAACCTGAGGGGGCCCAAAAGCCCCTTTGACACATAGGAGATTTGGAGATGGTGTGTTATACAATTACTGAACCACCGAAACTGCATGATTTAGCAAATCTAAGCACTCTGTATAATATATATCCATATATATGAGAGTTAGGCGTTATGTGAGCCTGCAAATGTCACCAAATAACAGCTTCCGGGTGTGGGAAAGATGCAGCCAGCAATACCATACTCCCTAACTATTGCTGTCTATGGAGAGAAAAATGCTATCTAACTAAGAGCGGTCTGTACAGTACAGAGAGTGAGCTGAAAATGGTGTTCACAAGGCAATACAGTGAAATATCTATAACATGGTCATGTGATTTTAGCAGGCAATGAAAGCCCTACACATCAGCGATGACGTTTTTGACACTTCACTTTGCTCTGCACTGATTGGATGGCCGGCAAAAGTGCAGAAAGGTGATTGGATGGCCGCCAAAAGTGCAGAAAGCCGCTCAAAACTAAACTGAAAATGGCATGTTGAACTAGAACTTTATTCGAACGAACAGTAAAATGTTCAGTTCGAGTTCTATAAGTTTGAGAAGTTCTACTAGAACTTAACTTTTCTAGAACAGTTCGATCAACACTGTTCTAGATAAATTACCAGTAACTGTGCTGAAAACAGTCCTGTTGTATAAGGATGCAGCAAAGATTATTTGGCATAGATAACTCACTGCAGAAAGAAAGGGTATCTCAGAAGAAAAGCATTGAAAAGTTTGAGATAAAGTTCTGTGGCACAGGTACAGTATGCCAATGTGTTAAGTGTCCATCTTTTCTATATCTACAAACTGTTTATGGCTAACATTCTCATGGACCTCCATTACCCAACAAAGTCCAAAGAGTGTCAGTTTGGTCTTCCTTTAAGGGATATACATTGGTGTTTGTATTTATTTAATGTATATAAATTGTACAGTCTGCTGAGCTACGCCGTAGAGCAGTATACAGTAGAAAAAAATGTGTCACCTGAATATTTAAAACTTCTCACATTGCAACTTCAATATACTATTAGGACTTGCTAGCAAAACCCTAAACATTTACATCTCAAACACTGGGTGACTCCATATAGATACTTACAGGATAAGCAACTACCGACAGAGCATCACAAAGTCATATGCTGGTCAACACCCACCACTCATTTTGGGATATGTTGAGGAGAGTGCTTTGGACAGACACTGTTAGATGAAAAGAGCCTCAGCTTGTCCCTGACATATGTTTTGTCTTTCAACCATACTACGGTAACTATGCCATGAGAATAGAGCCTTAGCTGCATTATTACTCTTCATGGCTCTTAGTTATAGAGATTTCAGACTATTACTTAGTAGTCTGACTTTTTCTCATTTCCTGATGACATTGTTTAGCACCCATTGTTTCTTCAACTGAAAGAAGATTGTAACGGCTGGAGTAGTGGATGCGCTGTACCACTGCAGTCGATGGTGTAAGCTGTACCAGGGAGCGGAGTATAAGGCCTCGTTCACACGGCTTATTCTGCCGCGTATTGGCACCGTACTGCGCGCCAGATTTGCGCTTCAGTACGGCGCCAATCCGCGGCAGCAATTACGGTAATCACTGCTCTCATAGAGAACAGTGGATTCCGTCGCTCCTACCCGCTCGGCAAATCCGCCGCGGGGGGGAGAAAGTGACATGCACATTATTTACGGCGCGGACGCGCCGTAAACAATGCATTGTCTATGGGGCCGGGAGCTCAATACGGCGCACAAATCCGTCGGGAATAAGCCGTGTGAACACGGCCTAAGCGTCCGCTGGTTTTCACCAGAGCCCAACTCAAAGGGGGTTGGACTTGCTGCAGCAAACAAACCCCCAGGTCGGTAAACCTGACGTGACTTGCCTGCAGTGGCGGCTGAGGTATGGCATGGTACAGAACCGCTAAGCTGTTTCGTATTTGGGGACAGGAAGGAAGGTCAGGGCAGGTGGCAAAGGTTCTTGGTAGAGGGACGGAGGCAATAGGTACGGTACACAGTATAGCAATGGAACACTCTGGAACGCTTGTCACTGTAGGCACGAGAACTATAGATCCGGTGGGGAAGTTGGGGAAGTTGTGGAAGTGTCCTGGATATATAGGGTCGGCGCCCGGCAAAAATCAATTACCAGCCCTTTAAATCTCAGTGAGCTGGAGTGATCTAGGATGCGGGTAAGCATGCAACAGCCTACAGAGGGGGGAGAGGAGCAGGAGCGTGGCTTGATGAGTAACTGCTGACAGTACGAGCGTGTCCGCAGCGCCACATGCGGACCATGGTGCCACTCGTTCCCGCATAAGGGCAGAGGTGTAAGGGCAGAGGTGATACTTTATTGTTTCGGTTAAATATTGGTCTTTTACTTATTGTTACAATTTTGATTCAATCTGACATATCTTATTTGGAGCATGAGCCCCAGATCCTGTGTTATCTATAAATAGGTGCTACTTGTCAGTGTATTCCTAGCTGTGATGACTACTTAAAAGTGATCTCGACATAACAAGAGTTATAAAGATACTATGAGACATAGTGGCCAGAGTGAGAATTGCAAGATTTTAGAATTTTTAATGTATAAATAATAACAAGGAATTTAAAAAAAACACTGACAAACAAAACGGTAACAATGTTTTGAACTTCTGACTATCAGGCTCCATATCTCACCATCCACTACAGCTTTGAACATGAGACTCCCATCATTTTATAGACAATCATCTTGACTATCTCATACATCAATTTGACCTGCAACTATTTAGCATCTGTTTAGTTATGCAGATTCTTGTCATGTAACTGCATTGTTACTGTTTTGCTCCTAAAAATCAAAATTTTCATTTTTATAATTTTGTAAATTCACCTTTAGCTTTAAACACTTCCTGAATCCTTCTGGGCTTTCGATCAGATTCAGATGTTTTGACTGAAATCTGATTCTTGGTCTCTTCTACACGTTCCCAATGTTTGCACATACTGGTCGACTCACTTGGGTACAAATACAGCTTTTTCTTCAATTCTACCCACAAGCGTTTGATTGGGTTGAGGTATGGGGACTGTGGGGTCCAATCCAACAACTCTACTTCATTGTCATTGAACCATTCCTTTGTCAATCTTGACGCACGCTTGGGAACACTATATTGTCCTTTTCAAACCCATAGTACTCAAGTGTACAAAGAAACTCATTTTGTAGGATACTTACGTATAGCTCAACATTGAGACCACGGGTGATCTTGGTCAAGTATACAATACCTTTGGGTGTGAAGCAACCCCATATCATCAGGCTTCCTCCATCAAACTTGACAGATCCTTCAATTTCTCAATCTGTTAGCCTTCTTTTCCCTTGATTTTTACAGACCAATTGCATCACTCCAAATCACCCATTTTCAATCTTCTATTGTTCACTTTTCATACTTTTTTGCAAATAGAGAGCTACTTTATATTAAAGTCATGGCTTCTTCACCTTCTTTCTGGCCATCATTCCAGACCTGTGTAATGCGTGTTACCAGGTGCTTGCATGGTCATCTGTGATCTCACTCTTACGAAGCCTACAAGCCACCTCCACTTCTGTGTCTGTTGCGTTAGAACTGATAGACCTTGTGCTGAGCCGACTTGGTGACTCTGATATTTTGGCTGGACGTCCACCTCGGTTTCTGAATGGATGGATGGACTTCATTCCATATTCTTCCAGCTGTCAGGGCCTCACATGATGCAGTTTGGCAATTTTCTTGGCCGAGAGACTCTATCGATGAGCTGGATGATGCCGTTTCTCTTTTCTTGGGAAATCTTCCTGGTTGCTCGAACCAGTGATCTTTCACTTGGGAATCAGTCTAATAACACTCTGAGCTATTAGGGAATGTGAGAACAGGTTGTAATTTGTAGTAACAAGAAGAAAAAGATTGTCCCATCACCAGGAGCAAAACAGTAACAATACAGTGGCAAGAATCTGCATAACTAAGCGGATGCTAAATAGTTGCAGGTCAAAGTTATGTATGAGAGGCAAGATGATGGTCTATAAAATGATGGGAGTCTCAAAGCTGTAGTGGATGGTGAGATATGGTGCCTGAAAGTCAAAGGTTCAAAACATTGTTACCACTTTGCTTGGCACTGTACATAAGATTTCTTTTTTAAGAAAAGGCTACAAGAAAAACAGAAATTTTGACAAAATTTTGCCGCCATTTTTGTTAAGTATGTGAACCCACCTTGAAGTAATATTTATTGAATACAGAGGGTATGGAAAGTATTCAGACTCTTTAAAATTTTTCACTATTTGTTTCATTGCAGCCATTTGGTAACATCAAAAAAGTTAATTTTTTTGCTGATTAATGTACACTCTGCACCCACCTATCTTGAAAGAAAAAAAAACACAAATGTAGATATTTTTGCTAATTTATTAAATAAGAAAAAGTTAAATATCACATGGTCATAAGTATTCAGACCCTTTGCTCAGTAGAAGCACCTTTTGAGCTAGTACAGCCATGAGTCTTCTTGGGAACGATGCAACAAGTTTTTCACAGATCATAGATCTGTCCAATACTGGCCTCCATACACTAGGAATGAGCTGCTAGCTGAGCAGATAGCCAAATACACTGGCACGCTATTCCTTCCACTTGTCATACTCTATTTACGCACACATGGAATTGTGTACTCTTCAGATTTGGATGTGCCCACTGTTCTCTGAACATTGGCATTCTGTTATGGCCGGGACATTGTTTCATTTGACTAAGATCATTTTATTGTCACTCAACTGAATAAATGTCCCATCCCCGGCTCCACAATCTTTATTTTTCCATGTTACTTTTCTATGCAGTACATTAGAGACCCAACAAACAGGATTTCTGAAATGTTTCCTCCGTTACTTTCTCATTTAATTTTGGATTTAGTATTCCGCAAGTGTTTGACTCATCGAGACATGAATAATTTCTGGAGCTACCTCAATGAACAGAGAAATGTGTCTTAAACCGTTTTCTACTGTATTAATTCTTAGCATATTCAATGTATCTTAATGTGTCGTTCCTTGATTTTTGGCCGAGATTTTGCAGGGAAAACCATATTGAGAGGACATTCTCTGGCAATTACACATTTTGTCTCATTTTCTGTATATATTTATTTATTATCGGGGAACAGATGTCCCTCACTGAGAAATCATTGAATCCTGTGAAAGCCCCTCAATGGCTTCCATCAATTCTCCTGCCAAGGGTCTCAGCAATTTTATAACATGCATCATTCAGTTAGAACAGATGGGTTTTAGTTTAATGATGCCAGTGTATAAAGACGAAATATGCTGGTTGAGAGTTTTATTTGCAGCCAAAACTGGAGAAGAAAAAAATATTTTGTGCGGCCAAAACCTGGGTGTGAAAAAATGAAATCATTTATTTATTAGAAAATAATGTTGTAAGCTAACAGGAAGTGTGAATTGGGCCTACCTTCCTACATGTCCATTGTACTGTGTGATATAGAACCTACATGCCTTTATCATAGAGCTTGTCAACCTCATCTCCTAAGGGGGCACAAAATAGACCGGAATGATCATGCAGCCATCATGAATGAAAGGTAAGGTTTTGCAGGAGAACTAGGTCTGAGAATAGAGTAAGTAGCTAAAAAAAACTGTCATTTAATCACCAAGTCTCCCGTGCTTCATAGAAATACATAGTCCCTGCTCTCTCCACCATGTTCATCCTTTATAGCTCCAGTCATCAAATCCAAAGAGTGTCTGCTCTGTGATGGGCTGGTATTGGAAATTTTTCCCATTAACAGCTCTGTTCCTAAAGCATTCTCTCTAAGCGCTGGGGAGTGAAGGAAACCTCCAAACCCAGCGTCTAAAATTTTGATTGCTGCGGTGGGTGACCGTGGAATAATCAAAGGGCATTCCCCTGCTTCATCAAGTGATTAGGATTCCCAGTGACCACAGGAATTGTCTGTACAGTCAGCCCTGGGAACCGAGATTAGCCTCAGTGCTGTCTGTATAGGAAGTCTGCTGTCAGGGCACACTGTTTGCTGCCCTGACGAAAACCTAGGTCAAACTGACACAGAAGGTAATGTATTTGCATATTAATTTATACTAATACATTATCAAGTGTTAAATAGTTATCCCTCAATGGAGTTAAAAAAAAGTGTAGAAAAAATAAAGTGATAAAATAAAAATAAATATTTAATAAATAGCTTATTGTGCGTACATTGCATAAAACACCTATATATTTTATGTATCCACACGACCAAATTAACATGTACAATTAATCTAACAGAAATGTGAAAGATTTATAAAAAAAATGCGGAAAAACTTTTTTTTTATTGTTCACGCGGCAAATTCATTTATTTATTTATTTAATTCTGTAGTAATTTAAATGTAAACTTAAACTATGCCCCCAAAAATACAACTTCTCCCGCATAAAACAAGTCCTTATACAATTGGGTCCCTTAAAAGCTAAAAAAAAGTTACGACTGTTTAAACACAAGGAGGCAAAAACTACAAAATATAGCTAGATGTTAAGGCCTTTTCAGGACTGGTGCTTCAGGGGTTAAAGAAGCAGTTTGCAGACCAAAATAGATTAAAATAAGATATGTACTTCTCTTCTTCACAGTGAGGAGGCAGAATGCACTTGTTGGTTACAACTCTTGCACAGGGCTCTCAAGCTTGTTCTATTTCACTCTAGGTGGCACAGACGTTGGAACATTCAAGAACACTCTTGGACAGTCTAACAATTATAACTCCATCTCCATAAGAGTGACAGAAAAAAATTGAGAAGCTAAAATACTTCATTCCTTTCAATGGCTAAGTGAAAAGATGAGGACAGCTTGTAAGCAGCGGCATAGCCATAGGAGGTGCAGCGGTAGCTGCTGCTACAGGGCCCTGCACCTTGAGGGGGCCCAAAAGCCCCTTTGACACAGAGGAGATTTGGATACGGTGGGTTATTCAATTACTCAACCTCCAAAACTGCAAAAACTGAACTTTTGGGCATTGAGTATGATTTAGCAAATCCAAGCACTCTGTATAATATATATCCATGTATATGAGAGTTAGGTGTTATATGAGCCTGCGAATGTTGCCAAATAACAGCTTCTGGGTGTGGGAAAGATGCAGCCAGCAATACCAAACTCCCTAACTATTGATGTTTATGAAGAGGAAAATGCTATCTATCTAACTAAGGGTAGAGAGTGAGCTGAAAATGGCGTTCACAAGACAATACAGTGAAATATATATAACATGGTCATGTGATTTTAGCAGCCAATGAGAGCCCTACACTTACAGCATGATGTCTGTCGACTCTTCTCTGTGCTCTGCACTAATTGGATGGCCACCAAAATGCAAAAAGGTGATTGGTTGGCCGATAAAAGTGCAGAAAGTCGCTGAAAACGAAACAAAAAATGGCGTTTCGAACTAGAACTAGAATTACAGTAAATTGTCGGCTTCGGTTACTAAAAGATTTCAAGAGTTTATATACTTAGAAAGTTAACTTTTCTAGATACGTTTCGATCATCACTTTCAGCCAATAACAAATACTTAAATTTATCCCTGTAACATAATTTGCAGTATATTTTGGCCCCACCTCTAGAAGCTTTTCCTCACAGTAACCCATCTATCACTTTCCCTAACTGGGAAGTCTATTGTACCTCAGGACATTTTTTTCTTTTTTAATTATAAGCACCCTAAAGGGAAGAGAATGGGGCGGGAGACCCACATGACACAGAGAGTTGAGATATGAGCATAGCTTCTCGTTTGCAGTGTGATGTGAACAGGGACTTCTCCCTGCTCTGCTGCTCCTCTGAGTCCTGCTACAGAGCGCTCCGCTGAGAGAGTCTTGTCTGATGTTCTGAAGTTATAGACGGCACAAGTGGCGGCACAAAAATAGGCACCATTCTCAGTGAAAGAGCATAGCAATGGCCATACTTAGCACTGTGACATCAGGGAGGAGGAAACGAACACACTTCTGTGAGAGAGACTAGGGCAATCCTTAAGGCTTGGTCCTTAAGTGGTTAAAAAGGTGATATATTATTGTAGCGTGTAGGGTTACATAGTGCCATTTGGGCTGTCAGTTTTTAATGTGTGTTTTTTTTATTTTACACATCGTCAGAAAAAGCCCTCAGGAGACATCTTTACATAATCTTAATTATTTTTTGTTATTGTTGCCTATTTGCCTTTTAACTGAAGCTGAAATATTAGCCCCAATTACAGGGGAAACACAGCCTCCCATAGTAACTGCACAGCTGATCTATTTCTGATAAGACCCAGCAGATCCTGCAGTTACCGAGCCACAGTGATTACATGACTGCTGGAGCCAGGAAGCCTTCAGGCTGATCGCTATATACAGTGCTCACTAAGTACCATGTATACAGTGATCAGGAAGGCAGGGACGATGATAAACTATCCCTGCCTACTCTCTGTACAGACTAGCTGTCTTTCACAGTTAGCTCTCATCTCCTACACAATCTCTGTGTAGCCACAAACTCAGAGTTAAATGCTGAACACCTGGACATTTTAAGAAGCAGTTTTTAAAGTCAGAACCAAGAAAAGACTTGAAACAAGTAGAAGCATAAGTAACATGTATTCTTCAATTATGATTACAGCTTTAAAAACTGCATCACTAGGAACATTTGGCATCCACCTTTTAGGGATGTCTGCTTTCCTCTGGAACAACACTTAGTTTCATAGTTTCATAGTTTGTAAGGCCGAAAAAAGACAAGACGTCCATCCAGTTCAGCCTGTTGTGCTAAGGTGTTGATCCAGAGGAAGGCAAAAACCCCCAATGAGGTATAAGCCAATTGTTCTCATTTTAGGGAAAAATTCCTTCCCGACTCCAGTCTGGCAATCAGAAAAATCTCTGGATCAATGACCCCTCTCCAGAATCCTAGACACTATAACTTGTTATATTATTACGCTCCAGAAATGCATCTAAACCATTTTTGAACTCGTTATTGAATTCACCATGACAAGTCCCTCTGGCAAGAGATCCACAGTCTCACTGCTCTTACAGTAAAGAATCCCTTTCTATGTTTATGTAGAAACTTTCGTTCCTCAAGACGTAGAGGATGCCCCTTTGTTCTAGATACAGCCATGGGTATAAATAAATCTTGGGAGAGATCTCTATATTGACCTTTGATGTATTTAAACATATTTATTATGTCCCCCCGAAGCCGTCTTTTCTCTAAACTAAATAACCTAATTCTTGCTAATCTTTCTGTGTACTGTAGTCCACCCAGTCCTTTTATTATTCTTGGTGCCGCCTTTGTACCTGTTCAAGCTCTACAATGTCTTTCCTGTGCACTGGTGCCCAAAACTGTACACAATATTCCATGTGTGGTCTAACCAGTGACTTGTATAATGGGAGAATAATGTTCTCATCATGTGCCTCTATGCCCCTTTTAATGCACCCCATGATCCTATTAGCCTTGGCAGCTGCTGCCTGACACTGGCTGCTACAGTTAAGTTTACTGTCCCAAGTCCTTCTTAAGTTTCCCAAGTCCTTCTCCATGTCACTTTTACCCAGTGTTTTTCCATTTAACATGTAATCATGTAATGGATTTCTCTTCCCCATGTGCATATACCTTGCATTTATCTGTGTTAAACCTCATCTGCCATTTCCCTGCCAGGCCTCCAACTTATCCAGATCCCTTTGTAATAACACATTATCCTCTATTGTGTTGATTACTTTACAGAGCTTAGTATCGTCTGCAAAGATCGATATTCTACTGTGTATTCCTGTGTAAGATCTTAATGAAAATGTTAAAGAGGATAGGGCCCAATACTGACCCTTGTGGTGCCCCACTAGTAACAGCATTCTAGTCTGAGTATGTACCGTTAGTTACTACCATTTGTTTTCTATCAGTGAGCCAGTTACTTACCCATTTGCACACGTTTTCCCCCAGTCCAAGCATTCTCATTTTATTTACCAACCTTTTATGTGGCACCGTATCAAATGCTTTAGAAAAATCTAGATATATGACATCCAATGCCTCACCCCGATCCAGTCTAGCACTGACTTCCTCATAGAAGCTGATGAGATTAGTCTGACAGGACTGATCCTTCATGAACCCATGCTGGAACGGCGTTATACATTTATTTTCAGTGGAATACTCCAGGATAGCATCTCTGAGAAAACCTTCAAACATTTTACCTACAACAGAGGTTAAGCTTACCGGCCTATAGTTTCCTGGATCACTTTTTGACCCCTTTTTGAATATTGGCACCACATTTGCTATGCGCCAATCCTTTGGGACATACCCCGTTATTAGACAGTCCATACACTGTAGGGTTATAAGTTGGACTTGATTAACCTGTGTTTTATTCCAACCTGATCTACTATGCTACTATGTCCCAAAGTCTGGACCACCCAAAATTGTTGTGCCTTCCTGCACAAATAACGCATCCAAAAAAACGCACCAAAATCACACTGTTTGAAAGCACCCTAAAAGCAACATATTAATGGCAAAAAATGTGGTTTTGCCACAAAGTAAAAGTGATGTGGGAAGTTTGCAAATGAAACAACAAACATTTTTACCATTCATTATTATTAAAAATTCTGCACCGTTTTTGTTCTAGCTGTTCCTCTAGTGATTCATAGTTTACAGCTCGTCTCCAGGGGATAAGACCAGGGCTGAGAGCTCATCAGTCCTGGTCAGACATGCTCAGACATCACTTCTCCTCTCAGGCAGCTACTGAGTGTTCAAAACCCCAGGTGCTGTCATTCTACTCCCGTCCTCTGGACTCCTTAGTAATTAGTCAAACAGTGCAAATAAATAAAAAAAAGAAATCTCAATGAGGTCTGTGCAATGATAAAGAGAAAAAAAACTTTACCTCTCAGCTACTCACAATGCTTTATATAAACCGACCTTTCTTTGACTATAGAGAGGAAAGGCCTGGTGATGTCATCCTGCAGGGTCACATGATCTGCAATTCAAACAAATCACACACGCCCCCTTCTGAGCACACAGAGCTGAAGAGCTAGATGCAGGAGGTAGGAAATGAGATTGTGGCAAAACCCCTTTAAGCCTCTGCCGTACCTTACGGACTGAGGACCGTGCTGCAGCCTGAGTAGGCACAGACATGACAGCCACCCATGATTTGTAGTTCACTGGGATCTTTACTGATGACATTAGATGTCTACAACAGCTAGTAAAGGTGATCTCACTCTGACATAATTCCCATGGTCTTGTGACAGACGGGAGATCAGGTCAAGGATCTGGTCTCTATGTGGCATGGGCCAGAAGTTTGGTAGTGTAGAGTTGATGAATCATCTGTGCAGATAACATGGCTCAGACATAATGACAGACTGGAGACCAGGTCAGGGATCTAGTTTGGACAGAAGTTTGGGAAGTGCTGCCCTAATCAGGATTAGACTGGCCCACAAGGAAACAGGAATAACACCTGGTGGACACCTGAGCACGGCAGACCTAGAGCTGCTTCTAAACTGCATATACACCACTAGTAGAGGCAAAAAGGCAGAGAGAAAGAAGCAAAAACCAAGAGGTAGAGTACAAGAAGCATGTACGGTAGCTGTAAGGTGGGCCCCCTAATTTACTCCACTGGTGAGCAGTGGATAGTTAAAGGGGTTGTCTCACTACATTGATTTGTCCTGTTTTCTTGTTTTCACTTTGAATTCAGGGGCGTGTTTACTGGCTTCTACTAGGCTGCAGCTGAAGCCAGGTCTGTAGCTATAGCAACTAGTGCTGACAGCCTATCAGGATAGATCAAACAGGTCTGTAGCTATAGCAACCTGAGGAGCTGATGCAGCCCATACAAGAGGGGATATCTAGGAATAGGTAGGACACTGTTAATGGACACATATTGCAAAGTGACTTGTTTTTGCAAGATCTTTAACATAAAAAGCAAACCTTGTAGCAAGACAACCCCTTTAAGCCTTCTTTTCCATACCTTGCAATATAATGCTTACTCAGCATAAATCGGGTCAGATGTGACTCGCGCAATTAAAAAAGACAATGTCAGAGCACATTAATTAGGAGCTTTCTGCCTCTGTCAGCAGACCAATTATGATTCAAGTGAGTTTTGTGGTTCTTGCACATTTTGATTCTAAGTAACCTTATTGCTGTTTTCATGGACGTTCCTTTGCCTTCCTCTTGTTTTGTTCCTGTCTTATCTGTGGTCCCAAGTTGTCACTCATTGCCAATAGCTGAACTGCTGCAGAGAGGGATGAAGTGTAGAATTAACAGATATCCTGTTAACCAAGCACAAGTCAATGCAATGTAATGCAGTGCTGGTTCCATAATTCATTGGTGAGCCCTGTGAAAATTTTTTAGAATACTGTATGTAAATGCGACAACATGCTACCATTTGACATGACAATTAATAGAAGTACTAGGGGGCAAGTGGATGACACAAGTGATGCTGCTGTGCACGCATTGTTAGCTTTGTGCAGAAAGAGCCATTTGTTAAGCTTGATGTTAACCTCCCTGTACACTGCTGCATCCTTAGGGTATGTAAAAGCTTTGCTGACAGAGGTGCCAACAAAGCATTTCATGGCGAAATACATTCTACCCATCTGGCCTGATAGTCAACAAAAAATTGACAGAAAGGAACAGTAGGAGAATTAAAATTAGATCTCTTATCTAAATTGTGTGTCCAATTAATTCAGCAGCCCACATGGGTTCAATAAGTGCTCAGTACAATATACAGTACAATATACACGGTACAGTCACATTACAGTCACTCCTGCTCTCTGGAGTCTGGAACCTATCAGACATCTTTATGGTAAATTTTGTGGATCTACCATGATTGGGTCAGAAAGAGATATTTGTTTGAGAAAAAAATCCAGAGTTAAAATAGAAGCAGTTTGTGCTCCACAGTTTCCATGTCACTTATTCTCAATGCTGCCATTTGTCCACTCACCATACACTTTGATTGCAGCAGTACATGAACAATTCACAAACTGCTCAGGAAAACTGCAACCCTTGGCCAAAAGCCAATAATTATTTTGAAACTCTGATAAATTTCCTCTTTTACCCAGGAAAGTAACAAGGGATATATGTGCAGACAGCCTATCACACACCTTACACACCCACCAGGACAGCTCACCACACATAACTTCCTTCATAAGATACGCACTGCCAATATCAAATGTAGGAAGTGGTCATGATATTGTCTATTTATACTTCTGTGTATATACATAGGGCAACATGTATGTATGGGGCTGCACCAGAAGTCTGGCGTCTTTTCAGCCCGAAAACTGTCGCAGCCCCGTTTGCTATATTTTTAACCAGGTGGACTCCAATATCAGGCTCTTTAATGCGCCTGAGATCGGGGGGCGTGCTGGAGGCGCATCGCACTACAACCGTACAAGGCTACACATTTATAGCTTCAGTACAGCAAATCCAGGCGCATTACTGCTGGGACAGGTAGACAAATCCAGGCGTATTAGTGCTGGGACAGGTAGACAAATCCAGGCGTATTACTGCTGGAACAGGTAGAACACTTTAAAAGTGGTTTACCTGAGCCAGAAGTGTTGCTTAGTAGCTAGAAAGCGCTAAATCCATGGCCCGCAAAGATTCAAAGATTGAGGCGCATTCTACGCTACTAATGTGCACAAAAAAATGGCGCCTGAAGGCCAAAATACATACATGTCTCGCATAGTCATCTTTTATAGTTTCCTGTTCTGTAAAAGCAAAAAAAATGCACATACTAGTCCGCTTCTGCACTTGGAAAAGCTGCCCCACAGGAACAAATTTTATTTGTTTTCAAGTATGTTGCTGCTGACAACAGCAAAACTTAGAAAGTTTACTCATTTACATCTCCAGTAGTCATATTGTAGAGTTAGAGGAAGATTAAAGATACCTTTTAGAGGCTGGCTGAGTATATTTGATGGTAAGCTCTGGAGAGTACTAGCGCTCTTCATCAGACGTAATGTTAACACATGGCTATGGATAACACAGTACAATATTATACTACTGTGTTGCATAATTACAGGTAGTCCCTGGGTTATAAACAGGATAGGGACTGTAGGTTCTTAAGCTGAATTTATATGTAAGTCAGAACAGGTATATTTATTAAATGTAACTCCAGCACAACAAGATTTTTTTTTTAGTTTTGGAAAGTGCAGGGAAGGGTTTTTACATTTGTTTTGTTGTCTGTGTCCAGGTTTAGAAGATTTTCACCTAATGTGCTGTAGTGGCATGCTGGAACTTGTCGTTCCATACCTACTGTCTGCTGTGGATCATGGAACTACAAGTGTCAGCATGCCCATAAGTCTCCATTTGTAACTAAGGGACAGATGTAGGTTGGAAAGGTGTAAGTCAGGGACTGCCTGTATTTAGAAAGGTAGCTGTTTACTTTACATGTATTTTATGAGCTTGGTTAAAGGGGTGTTCTCACCATACAGTTTCACAAAGTCAGCTTCAGGCTTCCATTTCCTGGTCTGGATGTAGGTGGTTCTACAGCATTGATTGACATACAAATTCTGCTATTCCTAGTTATTCCTGTTACGGTAATATGTGTGCAGAAGATTTATAAATTGTGGTACATAAGGCTACAGAGCTCTAAAGGGTAAAAGCTTTTCATTCACTTAAGTAAACAAAGTCACTTGCCAGAGATAAGACTCTGTAGGGAGTGACTCACCATGGATGAACTGATTGATTGATGGCAGCTTGGAGATAAGAGAGAGCAGGGAGAGGTGGGGAGGTGTGGTCATTAACCAGAGAAAACTTGTGTCCTCTAAGGCCATGTTCACACGGCTTATTTCGCAACAGATTTACGGCCGCAAATCCGTTGTGAAATCAGTTACAAACAAGTAACTGGCCGTTTTACATTGATTTTAATGGGAAATACGTGTCGTCGTTCAGACGACACTTATTTCCGTTCCGGATTGCCGCCGCGGATTGCAGCCGCAAAACGGCCGGAAAAACAATGTGCATGTGAATTATTTCCGGACGGATTCACCACCTATAATGAATGGGGATGGTGAATCTGTCGGGAAATCAGTTCCAAATACGTGCCACACTTAGTGGCACTTATTTGAATCTGATTTTCACCTGATTTCAGAACGTATTTACGATCGGCAATCCGATGTAAATACGTTCTGAAATAAGCCGTGTGAACATAGCCTAAGAAATAATTGTCTTTAGACCAAAGCAATATCAACAAAGCAACGTATTTGCTAGTAGTCTTCATTTACCTTTCCCTACATGTTAAAGGGGTTGTCTCACTACATTGATTCATCTTTCCTAAGTCCTGTTTTCTTGGTTTCATTTTGAATTGAGGGGCATGTTTACTGGCTTCCACTAGGCTGCAGTAGAAGCTAGGTCTGTAGCTATAGCGACCAGTGCTGGCAGCCTATCACGAGAGATCAAACAGGTCTGTAGCCATAGGACCTGAGAAGCTGATGCAGCCCATACAAGAGGAGATATCTAGGAATAGGTAGGACACTGTTAGGCTATGTTCACACGGGTTAACTGCGGGACGTAATTACGCCCCGCATTAACGGCGTGTGGCCGGGGGCGGGGCGGGAGCGGGGGAGGGTGCGGGGGGCCGGCACCTCGCCGGCCCATAGACAATCATTGCTAGCGGCGCGTATACGCCGCTGCTAATTCACATGTCACTTATCTCCCCCCGCGGTTTATTCGCCGAGCAGGGAGAGGAGACGTAATCCATAGTTCTCTATGAGAACTGTGGATTACCGTAATGAATGGGCCGTTTTCAGCCCGTAATTTGCGCACTTCGGTGCGTAATTACGGACTGAAATACATCCCATTTTAAGCCGTGTGAACATGTCTTTATTTGACACATATTGCAAAGTGACTTGATTTTGTAATATCTTTAACATAAAAAGCAATCTTTGTAGTGAGACAACTCCTTTAAGTTGTGTCATCCAGCAGAATCCTGAATGTAGCTCTGGAGTATAATACAAACTGTGATTCAGACTCATGCACTGTATTTACAATATTCATTCTACACGTAAACTATAAAATATAGTTCAAGGGTAAATAAGCCTTAAAGGCTTATGTAATAGATGTTTGCAAGATGAATATACATTTCCAGTGTATTACCTCCGGGCATTTGAGAGTGATCACAAAATATAGAGAAAATCTAATGACGACATGCGCCAGACAAATAAAATGTGGCCTCCCCTGCCCCTCATACAGTGATTTATGAGAACGCTTGTCATATGTATCTTCACATGTTTATTTTAAGGGGATAAATTAGATTTACAGTCCTACACTTCACATTTATTGCCAATCCCCTCTGTTTTTACGGCTCTGTATCTCTGTAATTGTTTTTCTCTCATGTTCCCTCTTATTTATGTTTTGTGTATAGATACCATTTCTTCTTCGGCAAGTTACGATACTTGAAACCTAATTCAATTGACAGGGCGAAGCAAATCTTGTCACTGATTATTTGATTTGTCTGTGCTAGGAATATAGTAATATTGTTCACAGCAAAACTATAATTAAACCCAATGAATGGATTTTCATTTTCACGCATGTCATGCTCTCTGGGTACGCTGTGATTACATATAATGTTGCTGTTGCAATAATTATTAATAATATTTTCACTTTTTATTAGTGGTAAAATTTAGAGTGATTTATATGTAAGGGGTAGATTTAACTGCTTCATGTTTGTTGGTGCGTTGTATTTCTCTGAAATTGTAACATTGCAGCTCATTTGGCTGTGAAAAAAGAAAAACATGATAAAATTGCTGAAAATTAAACTGTTATAGAAGATACAGTCACTTAAGGGCAGAGTTCTTGTCCCAGGACAATGACTGCAAACTATATACGCATATATTCATCCTCTACATTGCAGTGCACAGTGGAGTGAGTTTGGATGAGACGGCCTCCTTCCCATCTGCTTGGTACCATACACATCATGCTATACATTCCTGTACAGGTCTCCATTGTGTGTGCTGATTGTGAGCGCATAAGGAGTCGCTCTCAATCGGGATTGACTGGGTTGCACGGCATCCTTCTCCCTCAACCTCCTACCCCTTGACTGGTGAGTGCAGGCCACAGTGTCCTCTACAGTATAGACAATTAGGTTTCAAGTCCCCCTCTATTGGCCTACATAAACAAATGCCTTAGCGTGTCATGGGGTCACCAAAACACATGGCGGCACCATTTCTGTTACAAACTGACAGAAGAAAGTATGTACAAGCAGTCCCTGGGTTACAAATGGGATAGGGACTGTAGGTCAGTTCCTAAGATGAATTTGTATGTAAGTCAGAACAGGTATATTTAAATAATGTGGAACATGGAACTACAAGTGCCAGCACGCCCCATAACCCTCCATTTGTAACTAGGGGACAGATGTAAGTCGGGGACTGCCTGTATATTAAACTAGTAGATAGACTGTGGCAGAATGGTGACTAATAGAAAATGCATAAATGCCAAACAAAACCACACTTAGGGTATGTGCACACGCCTATACGTTTGGATACATTTTACGCGTATGTGCACACTGCGTAAAACTTATTCAAACACGTACCCAAAGTGAAGTACATGTTTAGATACATTTTTTGGATTACAAAAATGTACCCTGTAGTTTTAAATAGGGTTTGTGATGCGTAAAACGGATCAAGAATTGACATGTCAATTCTTTGATCAGATCTGTTAATCGCAATAAGTATTTGATACACAGGCAATTTTGCAAGTCCTGCTACCCAAGATCACTGTGCAATCATGTGACTTATCAAACATAATGCTTGCTGTCAGAACTCTCTGTATCTCCTTAAGCTCATGAATGGGTTTATATTCATTAGGCTATGTCTACACTGCATCGGACAAAAAACGGCCCGAAAGCGGACTTTTTTTTTCCAATGCAGGACCGGATTTTTTGTCAAGGTTTGTGCAAAAACCACAGTCACTTCTCATTTTTTTGAAGTCGGCCATACAATTGTTTTGTATGGGAAGACGCCATGAAATCTAAAAGCGCCGGCGTATTATACAACATGTTGTATATTACGCCGGTTCCAGAAGACAATCAGATAAAAGACAAGCTGTGGAGACTGCAGCTCGTCTTTTCTATTGCCGTCTATGTGGCCACACAAAGGATCGTATCTTTGGCGCTGTTAAAAAACTGAAATCGATGAAGGTACGATCATAATGCTGTGCAGTATAGACACAGCTTAATGTTAAACAGCAGGGATCGGACCCCGGCTCCGATCTCTGCTCCTAGCGGCAGGCGGCAGCCAGCGCCTATGTAATGGAGTAAGCCCACTACACATGTCCTTACCAACAATAGGAGAAATCCATATGTCCATTGTTATGCAGGTTTTAAAAGGTGGTGCTTGGTGGTGATCCCTTCTCTTTAGATCATCTCCCAAGCACATAGGGACTAGTTATTCCATCCCTTCCTCCCCATTGGAATTTTGTTCTCCTTAAATTTTCCAGATTTTGTATAGTTTTCCTTATTATGTGTTGTTGCTTTCTCCTTTCTATTTATAATGCCACAGCTGGCGCTCAGGGGAAGACTTTACTGAAGACAGGATACCGGAAGAGATTCCAACTACGACATGCCCAACTAGGCTTCAGTGATTTTGGCGTTGGTGACCTCTTCAGTGTTTGGTTTCATAATTATTTTGTTAATTGGCGCACGGTCCTTTCCATGTTCTGTTATTGTAAGAAAGCTGTGGACTCTCTCCAAGCATCCAAAGAAGATGTTTTCGTAGTCATGTTTTAATTTATGGATATATTTACAGTGGGTTCTTTATTGTTATAGACCGACACTTTTTTTTTTCTTGTTAATCCCCACAGTTCCCTACAAACCTCTTGTCACGGTCAGTGGAAGTTGATCCTCTGGACCACCACAAGCGATGGCGTAAGCCACGCCAGGGAGCGGAATCTAAGTAGGTCCGGTTTTCACCAGAGCCCGCCGCAAAGCGGGATGGACGTGCTGCGGTGGATTACTACCAGGTTGCTACCCCTGACGTGACTTGCATGCGGTGGCTGCCGAGCTGTGGCATGGTACAGAATCGTAAGGCAAGCTTGTAGTCGGGGACAGGTGGAAGGTCAGGACAGGCAGCAAAGGTTCATGGTCGAGGGACGGAGGCAGAAGGGTACGATACACGGAAATGGCAATAAGGCACAACGGAACGCTTCCTCTGTAGGCACAGGGCACTATCAATTCGGCAAGGTGGTAGGGAAGAGGCAGGGCTTAAATAGTGAAACCTGGAGATAGCAAATCCGATGTGAACCTACTGTAGCTTAGATAATGTATTCATGAAGCTACTTACCTTCATATGTAGATACAGCCTTTATGCAAAACGTAAAATGTTGTTATAAAGTGGATGTATCTGCTAATTTTCAGCTCTTGTTACTGGACCTTTATAACAAGAAATCATTAGTAAAAGGTTTTGGAAGAGATTCAGTTCTCATTGCATTTTGTTCATTATAGACAATTTTTATTTTAGGACAAAAGGTTGGTTGATTAGACATTTCGAATAGAATCACCTCATCATCAGCTACATAAAGGCAAAATCATTGATCAATTAACACAATCATAAGCCATTATCCACAAGGAGCACACAAAATGCAATGATTCATCAGCACTAAAATATCTTAGTAGAACCCCAAAAAAGTAACCCGGCTGGATATCAAATAACGATAAAATCCAGTTTCTACAGTACACAGACTTTGGAAAAAGTTGCCCAGCAGCCAAAGTATTAATACTTAAAGGGGTTATCCCATCTTGTGATTTCCAGGTCTGAGGACTGCTCATAGCTTGCTACAAGCTGGCTTTAGAGAGTGCGTTGATGGCCGTGGTCACACAGTTCTCCCTATTCATTTCTGTGGGATTTTTAAATACAGTCGAGCATACTCCACAATCCAATACATAGCTCAAACGTTTCAGATTGTTGTCAGTCTTTTCTCATATCCTAGTTGTCTATGTGTTCCAGTGTTAAACTCCTTCCATGGGTGCAACCAAATATGAACCCAGTATGGATAAAACAATAAAACATACTAACCTGTAAAATAGAATATCTAATACTTATCAAAAACACATACTGCCAGTACAGATCTAAACTTTATATTGAACTGCAGACATCAAGCATTCTTCTATTTCACAGGGTTACTCAACCAATGCTCAGTAAGCAATTAAAATATGGGGACCTATATTACCACTTACCTTCTGGGGGGGGGGGCTATATACCTACCGACTGGGGAGGCTATGTATCTACTTATCTACTGGGGTCTCTGTAAACCAACATACTAGCGGGGGCCCTATATATTTACTGACTAAAAGGGGGTCTATATAGCTACCTAACTATTGGGTGGCCCTATATACCAATCTACCTACTGGGGGGGCCTATGTACCAACCTTTCTACTATGGAACCCTGTGTACCCACTTGTTGGAGGGGCTTTATACCTACCTACTTGGGAAACATTACATACTTGCCTATTGTGGGAACCTATATACCTATCTTCCTGTTGAGGGGCCTATGTACTTACTTATTTGGGAAGCCTTATATACTTACTTACTGGGAGTACTCTATATAACCATCTACCTCATCTACCTACTGGAAGACCCTATATATCTACCTATTTAGGTGCATTATATAACCACCTATACTAAAGGGGGACCTACTTAATATGAAGAGCTGCCCACTTATCGGGCTATACAATACATGGATATCCCTAAAGAAGCATTTATGCTATCTATCATACATGAAAAAAACTTTGAGATTCTTAGTTCACACGTTTTGATCAAAAAATGCTTAAGCCACCCACAACTTACAACGTGATCTCAAGGCGGGTGGTCCTACGCTATCTTTTCCTCTCAATAGAGCCAAATTCAGATGTCTCATTGGGTCAACCGACCTCCATTATCCAGAGAGAAAAATCAAAAAACACCAACCTTGCAAGCTGCACTGATATAACAGCCTGTGAAAGTGGGCGGGGTGCAAGAAACCAAAATGGAGGCATCCCTTCCTCCCTATATAGATTAAAAGCAATATATGCCAAATACAACGTATAGTTCTGCATAAAAAAATATTTCTGAAAAACACAATGTGAACCTGGGTGTCACTGGCAGGGTTGCGGCATATATATAAGCATTTATGCTATCTATCATGCATGAAAAAAATTTGAGATTCTTAGTTCACACGTTTTAATCAAAAAATGTTTATATGTATGTATATATCTATATATAAATATATATATATATATATAGATATATATATATTAATATATAAATATATATATATAGATATATATGCCGCAACCCTGCCAGTGGCACCCAGGTTCACATTGTGTTTTTCAAAAATGTTTTTTCAGAGAAGTCTGAATTTGGCTCTATTGAGAGGTAAAGATAGCGTAGGACCACTCGACCTGAGATCACGTTGTAAGCCGTGGGTGGCTTAAACATTTTTTTATCAAAACGTGTGAACTAAGAATCTGTTTTTTTCATGTATTGTAGATAGCATAAATGCTTCTTTAGGGATTTCCATGTATTGTATAGCCCATTTAGCTGATGGTGTGCTACTGGTAATGGTGTGCGTGTATATATATATGCCGCAACCAAGCCAGTGGCACCCAGGTTCACATTGTGTTTTTCAGAAATGTTTTTTTTGTGCAGAACTATATGTTGTATTTGGCATATATTGCTTTTAATCTATATAGGGAGGAAGGGATGCCTCCATTTTGGTTTCTTGCACCCCGCCCACCCTCACAGGCTGTTATATAAGTGCAGCTTGCAAGGTTGGCGCTTTTTTATTTTTCTCTCTGGATAATGGAGGTCGGTTGACCCAATGAGAAGTCTGAATTTGGCTCTATTGAGAGATGAAGATAGCGTAGGACCACCCGCCTTGAGATTACGTTGTAAGCCGTGGGTGGCTTAAACATTTTTTGATCAAAACGTGTGAACCAAGAGTCTCAAAGTTTTTTTCATGTATGCCCACTTATCGGACTCATTTTTATGGTGTAACATACCAAAAAGGAGGAGGGGGAGGGGGTGGCTACTATCAGGAGTGTATTCCCACCTACTGATGGCACAAAAGGGAGCCCTATAATTGGCTGGGGGCACTTTCACTGGTTAGAAATGGCAGGGAATTGCTGGGAAAATGAAGAGTTTAACATGCTTGTGTGGTAAATTCTGCAGGGACAGGTTATGGCTGAGAGAAGTCATCGTAGCGGTCTAGACCGGATGAAGAAGAAAAAGGTAAGAGAGCGACTCATCACCTGTTGGTCCCTAAATGTAACTGCACTATAATAACTTATACGGCTGCAGAACCTGAGCAGAACTGGTACTTATCCCTATATGGCCACTGTATGTTGGTACTAATGGTATTAGTGTAACGGTTTATATTCAGTAACAGTATGGTGGTACTCAGTCTCTTTATGATGCTGATATGTGGTCATGGTGTGGCCGTATTATTTGGTCCGTTTATATTGTTCTTATTAATATTATTGGCTTTGGTATATTGATTTGTTCAGTAACAATATGTGGTATTAGCCATATGGTAGTGGTACGTGGTGGTGTTACATGGTGCTTGTATATTGTTGTTATTGGTAATATTGGTCTTGTTATACTGGTTTGGTCAGTAATATTATGGTGGTATTAGTCATTATATAGTGGTGACATGCAGTGATAATGTGGCCATTGTATACATACTCAGAATACAGCTAATGTAAACCCCCTCAAAAAAAGGCACAATTCAATTTTTCCTGCTTTTTTGTGGAGGGGAAAAGCGGGGAAGGGAAAAAGAGAGCAGGTGTTTTTGCCGTATAACTAGAGTTTCTTTTTTCCTGCTGCTTGGTCCCATTTAACATGAATATTTCAAATGAATTTTCTTCTGTTAGACAGTCCCTTTAAGTAGAAATAATTTCCACAGTGTGCCACACTTCACACATCCATCACGCCAAGTAGAGAACCTGTTGTTAAAATGTAGTAGTCCACAGTCATTGTTAAGTAGTAAGGCCCAAGCTGAAGTTTTGCACCAGGGCCAATGAGTTTTATAGCTACACCCGTGTTTGCGGGGTTAGGTTTTAAAAAAAAAATGTCCCAAGCTCTGAAGATCTCACTGAGCTCTTTTCAATCCATCATCAGTAAATGGCACAACTTCTAACTTACCAAGACATGGCCGTCCACCTAAACTGACAGTCCAGACAAGGAGAGCACTAATTATGGAAGCAGCCAAGAGGCTCCGGGTGACCCTGGAGGAGCTGCAGAGCTCACAGGGGAGAATCTTTCCATGGAACAACTACTAGTTGTTTCCTCCAGAATTGGCCTTTATGCAAGAGTGGTAAGAAGATAGTCCTTTTTGAAAGCCATAAGAAGTTCAGTTTGTAAAAAGCTATGTAGGGGACGCAGCAAACATATGGAAGAAGGGGCTCTAGTCTGATAACACCTTAATGCCAAACGCTGTGTGTGGAGAAAAGCCGTGAAGTCTGGTCGTGGATACATCGTGCTGGGGGAAGGCTTTGCTTCCTTCAGCAGGGACTAGGAAGCTGCTCAGAGCTGATGGTAAAATTGATGGAGCTAAATACAGAGCAGTCCTGGAGAAAAACCTATTAAATTCTGCAAAAGACTTCTAGCAGGACAACGACCCTAAACATATAGTCAACGCTGCAATGGAATGGTTTCAATCAAAGCATATTCATGTGATACATTGGCCCAGTCACAGTCCAGACCTGAATCCCATTGAGAATCGGTGGCATGATATGAAAATTGCTGTTCACAAACATTCTCCAACCAATCTGACTGCACTTGAGCTATTTTAAAAAGAAAGAAGTATGGGCAGAAATTCCAGCCTTTAGATGTGAAAAACTGGTAGAGACCTCCCCCAACAGACTGCAGGTGTCATTAGAGCTAAAAGAGGTCTTACAAAGTATTGACTCTGGGGGGATGAACACATATGCACTATTTTGCCATAGGCAAACTTAAACTCTATCAGTTATCTATCTATAAAACACTGAAACTTAACTATTATTATGTATAACTCTTAACCTCTATACACACTATTTAAAAACCTGATTTCTAACCTCACCATTTAACCCTTTCTACTTCTAAAGGAAGGAATAGCTCCTTTTCCATTATCAAGTCTGGTGGAACCCCACCTACCAACAGGAAAGCCATGTATATACAGCAATTTACTAACTCCAGTAGGGGATCCCAAGTCTCCTATTTGGGCAGTCGTCCCTAATCTAATGGACACAGAATAAATAAGCCCCCCTTGTGACACCCTCTGCAGCGGGTGGCACTTGTAGACAGAGGTAAGAAATCACAATTTAAAACGTCATGCCTGACCTCCCCTTTTCAGTTTTTTAATTTGTAATAATTTGAAAAAATCTGTATCACTTTCTTTACCCTTCACAAATACTTGCTACTTTGTGTTGTTTTATCACATAAAATATCAATAAAATACATTTAAGTTTAAACATGAAACCTTCAAGGGGTATGAATACTTTTGCAACCCACTGTAGGTAACTAAACAAATGGAAAACCTAAGAAAAACCTCTCCAGAAAATACAACTTTTAGGGTCTCACATACACACTAGTCAAAAACTAATATATCCTAACAAAAAGTGTGGAACATCTAGTAATAAACACTGAGTGAACCAATATCCCATATTATACTTTGTTTATTAATTAATATTAATAACATGATAAAGAAATACTACTGGAATGAAAGATGTTGGTAATAATGTTAATTGATTTTTCATAAATACATTGATCATAAGGGACAATACATATTCAATGTATAATAATATAATGAGTACACATATATAACAAGGTGCAAGTACATAAACGAATGAATAAATATATGCACTGAACAAAAAATGATTAATAGCATTCAATAAATAATGTTATAACAATGTAACGGATCGCCATTAATTACCCACAAGAAGCCGATGCATGTTTCACAGCAATGCTGCGTCTGGGGAAGTATATATTTATATATTTGCTGTATGCACTTGCACCTTGTTATGTGTGTATACTCTTTGTATTATTATAAGATGTATTGAATATGTATTGTCCCTTATGATCAATGTATTTATGAAAGATCAATTACCATTTATACCCACCTCTTTCATTCCAGTAGTATTTGTTTATCATGTTTAATGTCAATTAATTATGTATGAACGGGGCTGCGGCAGAAGCCTGGCGTCTTTTCAGCCCGACATCTAGCGCAGCCCTGTTCGCTATAGTTTTAAATCTCCCGCACGCCAATATCAGGCGCCTTACAGAGCTTGTAATGCACCAGATTTCGGGGGGCGCACTAGAACCGTATGGAGCTATAGATTTATAGCTTCAGTACGGGAATTCCAGGCGCATTACTGCTGGAACAGGTAGAGCACTTTCAAAGTGGTTTACCTGAGCCAGAAGTGTCGTCTTAGCGCTAGAATGCACCTGGTTTATGACCTGCAGTAGACGGGGCTCATGAATTCTAGCACATTCTATACTATTCTAATGTGCTAAAAATTGGTGTCTAAACGGCATGAATCATACATGTCGTCCTAGATTTATATGAGAAAGCTAGCGAGGAAGAGAAAAATAGACAGACAGACAGACAGGTAGATAGATAGATAGATAGATAGATAAATAGATATGAGATAGACAGATAAGAGTTACATAATTAATAGATAGATATAAGCCAGGCAGATAGACAGACAGACATGAGTTACATAGATAATTAATAGATATAAGCCAGGCAGATAGACAGACAGACAGACATGAGTTACATAGATAATTAATAGATATAAGCCAGGCAGATAGATAGACAGACAGACAGATATTAGTTACATAGATAATTAATAGATATAAGCCAGGCAGATAGATAGACAGACAGACAGATATGAGTTACATAGATAATTAATCAATATAAGCCAGGCAGATAGACAGACAGACATGAGTTACATAGATAATTAATAGATATATAGATATATAGATAGATAGATAGATAGATAGATAGATAGATAGATAGATAGATATAAGCCAGGCAGATAGATAGACAGACAGACAGACAGACATGAGTTACATAGATAATTAATAGATAGATATAAGCCAGGCAGATAGACAGATAAATGCCCTCTGTGTCCTGCCTATAGTTCAGCTCTGCCTGGGTCTGGTGTGCCGGTGAGCAGCTCTTACACCTGACAGGAGCGTGGATTTCTTCCTGGGGTTGACAGTTGGCATATCCACAATGAAGCAGGATTAAGCAAGAATGGAGGAGAGGAGAAGATCTGCAGCCAGAGATAAGTGTGAAAAGGTCAAGGAATGGTAAACTGTCCATTTTAGCGATCTGGATAAGAGATGTGCCTTGTTCGCGTAGAGAGAAAGTAATTCATAATGATATTTGAGTTATATATAGTGCTCCTCGGAAAGCAAATGTGCTGGGCTTAGAAGCAGACCTGCCCTTTAAAAAGATAATAAAAACCCATGAGAGGCCAGTGTTTCAGCAGCTGTTACTGCACAAGGGTTTCAGATGAATGGGACATATAAACATATAAACAGATTGTGAACAGTTAAATCCTCAAATCAAGCCTTGGTAAATAGTAGCTGATCTCTGAGGCAACAACCTCCCTATCCCCTTCTGGCCAAACACATAGCATTGGAGTTGTGATTGGCCACTATGTCCGGTTTCTCTGTTAGATGGTTTTGTTAAATAATTCCTTCTTGGAATAATTAATAATTAATCAATGAAACCAGTAAAGTTCACACAACAGATGTCATCACGGAGTGCAACATAAATTCAATGTTAAAATCCACGTGCAGTTTGACTCCCATTCATTTGAATGGGCAATCCCTGCTGTAATTTACCAAGTGGATTTTCTACAACCCGGATTTGAAATCCATGTGGAAGGAAAAAAATGGACATGTCCATTCTTTAAAGTTGAAATTCAACTTCCTCTAAATCTGCTTGGA
Source organism: Phyllomedusa bahiana (assembly GCA_025379985.1). Classification (NCBI taxonomy): domain Eukaryota; kingdom Metazoa; phylum Chordata; class Amphibia; order Anura; family Hylidae; genus Phyllomedusa; species Phyllomedusa bahiana. The sequence goes on along the minus strand of JAODAL010037957.1, from coordinate 7,227 downwards.
GGCAGACGTGAATATAAGGCATCGCCTCGCATTTCTCCTGAGACCCATGAACATACCCTAAATAAAAACATAAGAAGTTCTTTAGACATTGCTTCTTTTACTTTGTGCAGATTCTGAGCTGCAGTTACAATTCTGCAGGTTTTAGAGCTGAAATCCGCCAGTATAGTCTGCTGGCTTAAAGGGGTTTTGTCACGATCTCATTTATACCTCCTGTATCCTGCTCTTCAGCTCTCTGTGCTCAGAAGGAGACGTGTGTGATTTGTTTGAATTGCAGATCATGTGACTCAGCAGGACGAGATCACCAGGCCTTTCCTCTCTGTAGTCAAAGAAAGGTCTGTTTATGTAAAGCATTGTGAGTAGCTGAGAGGTAAATTTTTTGCCTCCAGGCACAAAGGTCCTAGGTTCAAACCCCTGCAGGAAACAAACCTGTGCTTTTTTTCCCTCTTTATCAATGCATATAAATCATTGAGGTTTTTTATCTATTTATTTGCACTGTTTGACTAACTACTAAGGAGTACAGAGGACGGGAGTAGAGTGACAACACCTGAGGTTTGTACATTCAGTAGCTGCCTGATCGTATCACCTGGAGACGAGCTGTAAAGAATGGATCACTAAAGAAGCAGCTAAAACAAAAAAGGTGCAGAATTTTTAATAATAATGAATGGTGAAAATGTTTATTATTTCATTTGCAAGCTTCCCACATCAATTTTACTTCATGGCAAAACCCTTTTAATGACTGCAGAGCATTCACTCTGGAGATATTCATTCTGGAAAGAGAAACCGTTATCCTTCACCCAAGCACTGCATAGTAATCTAATATAGTAAAAGCAACCATTGTGTTGTAGGAGTTAAGTCTTCTGATAACAAACCTATTGACTATTTGCAGTATGAGCCATCAGCATGGTGAATGCAGCACCATAGTATAATACAGGCCAGAGCTCAGGATCTATACAAGATAAGTGACGGGATATATTTACAATGTGATTCCACTAAGCAGATTAGAACTGTCTATGAACTGTAAAATGGTCAAATTATGCTGTAACCCTTTCATTGTCAGAGAAAATTTTAATATATCTCAACTTTACACTGTGTTCCAAATTATTATGCAAATTATATTTTTCTCTCATTGACCTAATTGGTGGTTAAAAATGACAGTCAGAATAATGTTGAAATCATCAACCATTATAAAAGAAAAAAAAATTAAAAGACTCAAAGGGGAACATGCCCAAAAATTGGTGTCGCCGCAGCGGTTTTTAGGCGCATTTAAGCAGTATAAAGTGCACCTGAAAGTACGATCCTTTCAAATATCTGGCGTCAGGAATACCTTGCATAGTAAATGTGCTATGCCTAAAAAGGAACAATGTGCAATCATGGCACATAGCATATCATTGGTAGTGTATGTAATGTGCCAACCAATTGCTTTATGGAAGCACACCGCATATCATTGCTACTATATTTAACGTGACGTTTTGCCTCCATTACAATGTGTCGTGTCCGACATATAATGCGCCTAGTTTTGGTATATTAGAGTTCACGTAAATTGAGAAAAAAAATTTTGATGAAAAATACACCAAAACTATGGCACATTCGTATTGGAACATGTCGCCAAAAATGCCTTTTTTAAAATTATTCTGCACAACACAGTTAAAAAACATTTTATAAGTTGTAAAGAACTAAAAATGGTCATTTTTGAAATTTGCAGCATTAAGAGATCACATTAAAGGGGTTTTATCGGTTGACGTGTTCGTGCTCTTCAGCTCATTCTCTGAGATTGAATGTGAACTTCAGGGCCGGGTCTCTCCTGTCAGCAGGCGTGTCTTCTCACTGAAGAGCTGTGACATCATCATTCTATATTTGCAGTAGAAGGGTAAGGTTGTCTGGACAGAACAGATCCACAGCCTCCTGCAGTATTCTCATGTGTCTGCAAAACCTTCAGCTTCAGGCTCCACAAGCTCCTTGCTGTGCTACAACCAGTTATAAACACAGCCTGAACTGATGAAACACATGTGAGGAATGCACACTACCCCCCCCCCTCTTCCACCTCTTTTTTCAGGCAGGAGACGGGTGACTGGTTATTGGGGGGGAAACAGGACATAAGACAGTTTATATGAGGGATTAGATTAAAAACATCAGTAATTATCAGATCATTCACCTTAGAGCGGGAGATGATAAGAGCCGCAGCCCTCTCACAAGCGGTTTTATTTTTGGTTTTAACAGTCAGAGGGGATGACAGGCAGCCAATCACAGGCAGGGGGGGGTGTCGGTATTTTTTTTTTGGGGGCGTACCCAACAGATAAATTCAGTCACAATCACAGTGCGGGGGGGGAAATTCAGGCAAAACCCACCCGGGGCACATCCCACCCCAAAACACGGGAAAAGGGGGGGTGTTCCGACTGCACACAAAAAAAAAACAGATGCACAAACAGTATACTACTAAACCAAGTGACTGAGGTGATGCAAACCAATTACAAAAGTGCTTATTTTTACTGCCCCTATAATTTGAGATATGATCTTTGTAGTGAGAAAACCTCCTTAAGGCTCTGTCCACACAACAGGTTTTTCAAGTCAGAATCCACATGGATTCCCACTTGAAATATTCATCTAAAACCACAAGTAAACCAACAATAAAAATTTTTTTGGTTAAAACAACACATATTTCAGGGTATTTTTTGCTGTGAAAACTTTAAAGTTTTGTTGCATTAAAACCGGGGAAAAATAGGAGGGTAAAAGCCTTGTGTAAATCCTGCCTAAAACATTTGTATGTGGTTTTCAACATGGATTTGTGTACAAAATCACATAGCCATTGAATGAGACATTTTTATGACTGCAAACCACAAATTAAAAACCTACCCAAGCCCTACGTCCCAGTTGTTGTGGGGTTTTTCGTCAGCAGAATTTTACTTGTTGTATAGATGAACTATTACTGGAATCAAATGCATTTTTGAAAAAGCTTTTGTAACGGGCACTGTTGCCATAGGACTCTTCTTGATACACTTTAATTTTGTATACATTGAACGTTTGAGTTTTTGTTGAGTTTCTGCTTGAATTTCTTTGCTGGATGTCAGATACGCCTTCCAGAGCTGCTGTTTTGATGTGACCTGCCTCCCATCCTCATAGATCTTTTGTTTGAGGATGCTCCATAGGTTCCTTTTTGGGGGTTTAGGTCTTTTTGGGAAAATGGTGGGGAACACCCTGAGTTTTTCTCCCTTTTTGCTCATATGGCCCAGATAAACGGCTTTGGTCTAAAACCACTTTTTTCCCGACAGAAACCTATGGGGAAAAAATGTTTTTTTTGACCAAAAAATTTCAACATGGGGGCCCAAACAACCCTTTACTTTGAGGTATCTTTGCGCTGAGATGGAGCATTTTTCCCGCGAAAAGATTTTTGGGATGGAAGGCCATTCTTCTTTTTGTCCATGGAAGGAAGGGTCAGTCAGAAATCTTTAACTCCCCAGAGGTCTTTTTTACACTTTTCAGGGGCCCCTAGTAATTCCCCCCATGATTTCCCGGCCCAAAAAAATGACTTTTCCACCTACTTGCTGATGCGGCCCCCTTTTGTTGTGGCCCCCCTGCCCTTCTTTTTTGTGACACTTTTTAGGGTGGTGAATGTAGATTATGGTCAATTGCAAGCATCTGGAGAATCCTACACCTTAAGGGTGCTTTCACACAGAGCAGTTTTTTTGGGGGAGTTTTAACCCACTCAATTAAGCTGCCTTTCTTTCCACAAGCTTTTTTTACTTTTATAAAAAAAAAAAAAAATATAATGTTTGAAAAAAGATTTAAAACAGGTTTGATACAAATTAAACACCTTTTGGAACAATTTAGGGCAACTGAAAGAAGCTTGCGGTAATAAAGGCATTTTTTTTGGAGCGCATTAAAAAACTCCCCAAAACTGCGTTTGGAAAAGCACCCTAATTTCGCAGGCTCCAAAGCACCATCATTTCAAAAAACCTTTTGCTGCTTTAAAAATTTTTTTTGGGCAGAACTCCCTTAATCCAAAAAATTTGCCCAAAAAACCTTCCCATTCTCCTTTTAAAATTCCATAAACCCACTTCCAGAATCAGCCAAAAACCCTTTTGCATTACGAGACACGCTTAAGTTTTCGTAAAAATTAATGTTTTCATACCTTGTAAAAGGCATTGCCATTTGATGTTTTTTTTTCAGCAGAGATTCTTTAACATTCCCATATTGCTAGAAACTCATGGCTACTTAATAATGTGGATCGTCCTTCTTAGAGTGCTTTCACACAGCACAGTTTTGGTGCTTTCACACAGCGCAGTTTTGGCGCTTTCACACAGCGAGTTTTGGGGCATTTTTTAAATGCACTCCAATTAGTGCCCTTTATTACCAACAACTTTTTGCGCTTATTTTTAAAATGTTTTTGGGAAAATTGGGAATCAATTAAATTTGCAATACCAGACTTCAAACACAGTAATTGAACTTTCTTGAAAAACCTTTCCGAACAATTTTTCAAATGAAGAAGTGTGGTAATAAAGGCTTTTTAAATTAACGCAATAAAAAAGCACCAAAACTGCGGTGTGAAACCCTTAGGCTATTTCACACGGCTTATTCACGGCGTAATTTCAGACGGATTTCCCCGCAATTAGACGGTGCTCGGCGGCGGGGGGGCCGGGGCTCGCCGGCCCCTAGAAAATTCATTGCCGGCGCTATACCCCCATGAAAATTTACATGTCACTTCTCTCCCCCCCGCTGCTGTATTTTGCGAGCGGGGAGAGGAGACGGCATGGATGATTTATCCCACATGGTGAACAGCAGCTAACATCCATAGAAAACCCCCGGTGCAGCACAATGCACTAGAGGGGGTGGGGGTTAATCCATAGTTCCGTAGGTGGTCACAGGGTTTTGGAGCCGCTGACCGCATCCCACAGCTGCGGGGGTCCATAACCCCCAAACCCCTCCAGGGCCCCCAAGCTGCTTAATTGTGCTCAAGCCTGGGGAATTAGTGGCCAGGATAGTACTTGGAAAATCTGCAAACCAATGTCGGATATTTCTAGGTGAGTGACATGTCGCATTGTCTTGCTGGAAAATCCGAACTGTCCCAAGGAAGACAATCAGCTTTAGGGGTAGAGCTACTGCCACAGCAGTAGGCACTGCTGCTACAGGGCCTGCTGGCCCAGGTCAGCATATTTCCTAAAGCCTACGTGTGTGTAAGGATTCAGGGCCCTGGATCTTCAAGTTTAAGCTGTTTATGTAACTTTGCTCCCTGCTCCTCCAATCAGCCTAGCAGGTCATAGGCTACATAAGGCCTATGGTCTATCAGACATCAGGGGGGGTGCTCGACCATGGCTACACCCACTGAAGCCATCTTTCAGCACGTTGTCGGAATGAGAAAAGGTGAATTTATTTTATTATTTTATACTAATGGAGGCATCATAGGTAGGGTGAATCTACCTACCTACTTGGGGCCTACCTTCCTTGAACCTACCTACCTGGAGCTTACCTGCCTACCTTGGTAATATCTGTGTACCTAGTTGGGGAGTACCTACTTACCTGCCTGGGAATATCTACCTACTTGGGCCCTACCTACCTACCTAGGGCCTACCTACCTACTTACCTACCTAGGGAATATATACCTACTGACTTGGAGAGTATCCGTCTACCTACCTAGGGCATACCTACCAACCTGGGGAAGATCTACCTACCTACCTCACCGGGACCGCCTACTTACGTCTAGCTGGGGCTTTACCTACTGGCGGCCCTACCTACTACATTGGTCTTACCTACTTACTTGGTGGCCTATCCAGGTACTGAATTGAGGGGCTTCCTACCTAATAGGATAGTTTTGCTAACTAATTTTGAGGGTAATTTGTTTAATTGGGGTCTAATCACCTAAAAGGAGGTCTACCTATCTGCATCATTAGACTTTGTCTGGGTCCATTTCTTTAATAAAATGATCAAAGAAGGCTGATGTCGGGGAGTGTTTATTTAATTAAAGTTGTTTTTTATTAAACCATTTTTAGTGTTCGCAATACAAGTATCTGACAGATGCCTTTCCATTACTAGTGCTGGGGCTTGTTGTCAGCGAGTGGTATTTTTTTTGTCCTCCAAGGCTGAAACTTATCCCCTGTCAGTATTACCCCAGTTCCCAACACACTAGAGGTACTAGGTTGCCGTTAGAGCAGACCATCTAATGTGATGGTCTGTTTCTGAGGCACTGGTATTCTTAGGGCCCAATTGGGGAAACCTGTAGAAAAACAGAAAAACTGCAAAAAGCATGACAGTACTAAACTCCATCCTGTGAACAGCCTGTGGCTGATCTTCTGGTGGTGCAAGGAAAGGAGTTTAGCCCGCACAAGATGAAGAGTTCAGGCCAGAGCCGAAACACAATATCCAGGGAGTTGGTCCTCTGTTAACCACTAAAAGACTGCTAACCCCTCACCTCTATCTATCACTAAATGGGGGGTTTGTATAGAGGTGTAGAACAGGTAGGAAGAAAGTGAGAAACAGTAGCAGTAGGATTGTAATATATATATTATATATAATATAATATATATATATATAATATATATATATATATATATATTGTGTGAGTGTGTGTGTGATGATATAGTATATATATATATATAATGTATAGTGTATATATATATATATATATACACAGTTTATAACTAGTACAATGAGCAGCTACTTTGTCATATCTATCTTATCTGGATAGATAGATAGATAGATAGATAGATAGATAGATAGATAGATAGATAGATAGATAGATAGATAGATAAAGTAGCTGCTCCTTGTATTAGTCATTAACTGTATGACTCTTACTAAGAGGTACTGGTATATTCTCACTTCAGGGGGGTCCATTAAAAAGTTTGATATGGGACCCAGCCCATCTAGTTATGCCCCTGTTCAGGTGTATATGATCTGCAAGGATGGATTTTACTTTACTAACTAGCAGAAAGCTTTTCTGCAGATGTAACTCTGGTGCAGTGACCATCCATGTTCTTTGGCGCCCCATACACACGTTATGCAGTTCCCTGAACTAATGGGTTAGACACATCTGGTAGCCCTTACCCCCCCCCCCCCCCTTTGCTTCTTTTTAGCCTGCATTCACCATTCACATCAATGGCACCTGGTGCTCTGCAGTTCCCACATCACTTATTCACAATATCGACATTTGTCCTCTCACAATACACTTTCACCAAGGCAGCATACGGACAGTTCACAAACTGCGCAGTTTCAAAAAATAAAAGCCAACCCTTAACCTGA
>JAODAL010037956.1:0-39770 GCA_025379985.1 Phyllomedusa bahiana | reverse complement strand
GACCACGCATCCTACCTAAATCCAGACCTCAGCACTGTTATTTTCCCAGCCCTCACCCATCTTTTCAATCTATCATTAACCTCTGGCATCTTCCCTTCCTCTCTTAAACACGCGACCATCTTATCCTTAAGAAACCATCTCTCGACCCCTCCTCACTGTCAAACTATCGCCCCATCTCACTGCTCCTTTTGCACCAAACTCCTCGAGCAGCACGTTATCTTCAGCTGTCCTCCCCCCTCTCATCCAACTCTCTCCTTGACCCACTCCAATCAGGCTTCCGCCCCACCACTCCACTGAAACGCCCAAACCAAGGTCACCAACGACCTAGTAACTGCTAAAAGCCTCACGCCACTACTCCGTCCTTCCCCTCCTAGACCTGTCCTTTGCCTTTGACACTGTGACCACTCCATCCTGCTACAAAATCCTCTCCTCCCTCGGCATCACGGCCCTAGACCTCTCCTGGTTCTCTTCATACCTCTCTGAACGGACATTCAGTGTCTCTCACTCCTGCACCACTCCTCCCCCACCCCTCTCTGTTGGTGTCCCTCAGGGGTCTGTCCTGGGCCCACTCACTCTTCTCTATCTCCCACTTTGGTCTGGGTAGCTCATAGCCTCGCATGGCTTTAACTCCCACCTGTACGCGGCGACACCAGCTTTTATCTCCGGTCCTGACATTAACCCCCTTCTCTCCCGGATCCCAAAATGCTATAAATCCATTCCTCCTTCTTCTCCTCCGTCGCTTAAAACTAAATGTAGATAAAACAGAATTCAATCATTTTTTCCCCCGTCCCTCTCTACCCCCCCACCTGATCTCTCTATCACTGTTAATGGCCACACCCTCTCACCAGCTCCACAAGTCCGCTCCCTTGGGATAACCTTTTACTCCTCTTTATCTTCAAAACCCCACATCCAAGCCCTCACCTCTGCCTGCCGCCTCCACCTGAAAAATATTTTACGCATCCGCCCATTCCTCAACTCTGACACTACTAAACATAGTCCACGCCCTCGTCATCTCCCGCCTTGACTACTGCAACATCCTTTTCTGTGGCCTCCCAGTTACACCCCCGCTCCCTCCAATCCATCCTAAACTCTGCTGCCCGTCTGATTCACCTCTCTCCTCGCTACTCCCCTGCTCTCCCCTCTGCCAATCCCTTCACTGGCTTCCCATCGCCTAACGAATTCAGTTCAAGTTACTAACCCTGACCTACAAAGGGTCTCCATAACCTCTCCCCTCCATACATCTCTGCCCAAATTTCCAGATACCTCCCCTCACGCATCTCCGCTCCTCACAGGACCTTCTCCTCTGCTCCCCTCTCATCAGCTCCTCACATAACCGTCTCCCAAATCTTCTCCCGTGCTTCACCCACACTCTGGAACTCATTAACCCCAAACATTAGACCCCTCCCCAACTTTCACCAGTTTCAAAAGCAACCCGAAACCCATCTCTCAGGATAGCCTACAACCCACATTAACCCCACCACCACTACACCGGCCCGCAAGCATGTCTGCCCCACAACTTCTGTCTCTCCCCTTCTTCCTTGTAGATTGTAAGCCCTCGCGGGCAGGGTCCTCTTTCCTCTCTGTTTCAGTTACTAGTAATTTTTGTCACCATTGTATTTGTTCAATATTTGTTATGTATGTAATTCCCCTTAAATGTACAGCGCCCTGGAAGAAATGGTGCTCTATAATAAATAATAATAATAATAATAATTTCTCCATAGGTTAGAATGGGTCCCTGTCGCTCCTATTCTGATTGATCAATACTCCTCCATAGGTTAGAATGGGCCACTGTCGCTCCTATTCTGATCGGCTGGTTTATGCCGATCAATCAGAAGCGCTTACAGAATTTGAATTACTGTATTTCCCGGCAATTCTCTCTATTGCAATTCCTTATATAGCGCCGGTCTCGGCGACAAACACGTTGTTAGGGATTTATCTGATTTATTTTTTAGAGAAGGTTTCTGCTTTTTATCTGAGAATGTTTTACACTTAATAAAAATGATTTTTTTATTCATACTCCATGCCGCACGGCGCTGAGAGCCGAGATTGCATTGCGCCCATCTCTTCATAGACTACAATGGGAGAAGTAGCCCGCGCTCTGATTGGCTGGGATAGCCAAGCCCCCACTAGCTCAACCAATCAGCTCTTTTCTGCATTTTTACTGTATTTTGAACTGTCCCGCCTTTGATTTTGATTGGTCTATATTTCTCCATAGGATAGAATGGATCTCTGTCGCTCCTATTCTGATTGGCCGAGATAGCCAAGCCCCCGCTAGCTCAACCAATCAGCTCTTTTCTGTATTTTTAGAGTATTTTGAACTGTCCCGCCTTTGATTTTGATTGGTCAATAGTTCTCCATAGGTTTTAATGGTTCACTGTCGCTCCTATTCTGATTGGCCGGATTATGCCGACCAATGAGAATAGCTTTCAGAATTTGAATGTCTGTATTTCCCGGCAATTTCCAAAATCCTATTTTCTCGATGTAGCGCCGTTCTATATTTTTGGAAAGTGATTTTTTTTATTGATTTTTTATTTTTGAGGTTGGAGCTCTTTTTCTGAGAATGTTTTCCGCCTTTATAAAGGCGATTTTTTCGGAATCATAATCCATGCTGCACGGAGCTGAGCGCCAAGATTTCTGTTGCGATCTTCTATATGTTTCCTCGCATGTTCCGTTCTCGCTTCACTTCGCCTCCGCCGGATCATTTAGACCAAAATCAACCAGATCTGCCTGTCGGAGCTGCCGAGCGCTGCATGGCGCCTCGCATTGTCGAGCCGCGATCGTACATAACTCAGAGTTTTCGAGCGCGCCGCGTCCCGACCCGGAACGCCTATACCGCGCCCATTACCCGCCTCTTCATGCGAGGCGCAGCAGAAAGTGGCGAACGCTGCGCCTAACCCCGCATCCCTGCATCCGACAGGGTATTCGGGCTGGAGAGGCGCAGGATACGCCGGAAATTGGGCAAAAAGCCCATTCATACATGTCGCCCTTAGTGTTAGGAACTCACCTGTGCTGGGATCCTCTTGACGCAATTGGGAGATGAGCTTAAACATTTTTGATCAAAACTGTGAACTAAGAATCCCAGGTTTTCATATTTCCTTAGCAGTAAAGCATTTTCAAAAATTCCCATATGCCTTTCATGTTTTACTTAGTTTTAGTGTGCCACTGTTTTGGAATGATGTTTTTATTGCCTTGCCAGTTGCACCTATGTTAAATTTTTTTAAAAAAAATGCTTTTGGATGTGCAGAGCCAAACAAAGTTTTTGTAGTCGTATGAGGAGGGGCTGGTCTTTGGGCTTATTGACTCCCCCTCCCCTTTTTTAAACCAGTGCGGGGTTATTCATAGCAATTTTTTCATTTCCTAATTGTTGTGTCTGAAAGGTCCCGTGAGGTAACATTTTGGCGACATTTATAATCTCCCCGGGGGTCGGGCGCCCTTTTTTCCCCCGATTTAAGTGAAAGCTTGTGATTTATTCGGCGCTGGGCCGCGCTCAAACATACCAGTAAAGCCCGCCGCACCCGCCAGTGTGGAGGGCAGGCGGGAACTTAGGCGCAGGGGGGGGGACTGCGAAAGTTTCGCCCCCGGAGGTAGTGTGCTCAACATGTATTAAAAGCCCCGCCCTGCCCCAGTTTTCATTGGCCCATCTTCCATGCTACAATGGGAAGTACCCCGCCCCTTGATTGGGGGATACCCCAAGCCCCGCTACCTAACCTCAGCTCTTTTCTGCTTTTTTTTACTGTTTTTGAACTGTCCCCCCCTTTGATTTGTTTGGTCTAATTTCTCGGTTTTAAGGGTTTTCACTTCCTCCAAAAGTTTGGTGGCTTTCCCGACCAATGAGAATAGCTTACAGTTTTTAAATTTAAATTTATTTCCGGAAATTTCCCAAAATATCCTAACCCGGACTAGCGCCGGTGTTTTTTGGGAAATGTTTTTTTTTAAAAAATTTTTTTTTTTTGGTAAGTTTCGTCTCTTTCAGAGAATGTTTTACCCCTTTTAAAAAGGCGTTTTTTTTTATTCATACTCCCACTGACATGTTTAAGATTTTCGCTTTTTCCGCCCGTCTCGAAACGGAATGATGTTCGGCGCAGCCCTCTGCGCCCAAGTCCCCCCACTGCGCCCCCACACTGGGAGGGCGGGGCTTTACAACCGTATGGCGCACCTCCCCCGGGGCAGCGAACTCAGACGCAGCACCGCATTGCGCGAGGTCCCCCCACGCGCCCCCCACCCTTTCTTTCATTTCTTTTTTTCGTAGCCCGGGCAAAAAGTTGGGGGTAACAAAAAAAAAGAAAAAAAACATGATTTTATTGAAATTTTTTTTTTTTTCTTTAATCCCAATTTGGGTGATTTTATAAACATTGGGCAAAATTTTGTAGTCTTATAATTTTATTTCGGTAGTACAGTTTTATTTCAATTGCAAGAAAACCCCTGGGGGCGTCGCTCGTCTCCCTTGGTCAAAAAAAACCCCGCCTCTTTTAAAAAAGTAATCACAAAAAAGAGCTCGCTTGCATTTCTTTTTCCCATAGAAAATCTATGAGAAAGTAGCTGCGCCTTTATTGGCTAAGTGGACGGCCCCGCTAACTCAACCCCTCAGCTCTTTTGCCTTTTTACTGTATTATGAACTGTCCCGCCTTTGAATATGATTGGTCAATATTTCTCCATAGGTTAGAATGGGTCCCTGTCGCTCCTATTCTGATTGATCAATACTCCTCCATAGGTTAGAATGGGCCACTGTCGCCCTATTCTGATCGGCTGGTTTATGCCGATCAATCAGAAGCGCTTACAGAATTTGAATTACTGTATTTCCCGGCAATTCTCTGTATTGCAATTCCTTATGTAGCGCCGGTCTCGGCGACAAACGCGTTGTTAGGGATTTAACTGATTTATTTTTTAGAGAAGGTTTCTGCTCTTTATCTGAGAATGTTTTACACTTAATAAAAATGATTTTTTTATTCATACTCCATGCCGCACGGCGCTGAGAGCTGAGATTGCATTGCGCCCATCTCTTCATAGACTACAATGGGAGAAGTAGCCCGCGCTCTGATTGGCTGGGATAGCCAAGCCCCCGCTAGCTCAACCAATCAGCTCTTTTCTGCATTTTTACTGTATTTTGAACTGTCCCGCCTTTGATTTTGATTGGTCTATATTTCTCCATAGGATAGAATGGGTCTCTGTCGCTCCTATTCTGATTGGCCGAGATAGCCAATCCCCTGCTAGCTCAACCAATCAGCTCTTTTCTGTATTTTTAGAGTATTTTGAACTGTCCCGCCTTTGATTTTGATTGGTCAATAGTTCTCCATAGGTTTTAATGGTTCACTGTCGCTCCTATTCTGATTGGCCGGATTATGCCGACCAATGAGAATAGCTTTCAGAATTTGAATTTCTGTATTTCCCGGCAATTTCCAATATCCTATTTCCCGATGTAGCGCCGTTCTATATTTTTGGAAAGTGATTTTTTTTATTGATTTTTTATTTTTGAGGTTGGAGCTCTTTTTCTGAGAATGTTTTCTGCCTTTATAAAGGCGATTTTTTCGGAATCATACTCCATGCTGCACGGAGCTGAGCGCCAAGATTTCTGTTGCGATCTTCTATATGTTTCCTCGCATGTTCCGTTCTCGCTTCACTTCGCCTCCGCCGGATCATTCAGACCAAAATCAACCAGGTCTGCCTGTCGGAGCTGCCGAGCGCTGCATGGCGCCTCGCATTGCCGAGCCGCGATCGTACATAACTCAGAGTTTTCGAGCGTGCCACGTCCCGCCCCGGAACGCCTATACCACGCCCATTACCCGCCCCTTCATGCGAGGCGCAGCAGAAAGTGGCGAACGCTGCGCCTAACCCCGCATCCCTGCGTCCGACAGGGGATTCGGGCTGGTGAGGCGCAGGATACGCCGGAAATCGGGCGAAAAGCCCGTTCATACATGTCGCCCTTAGTGTTAGGAACTCACCTGTGCTGGGATCCTCTTGACCCAATTGGGAGGTGAGCTTAAACATTTTTGATAAAAATGTGAACTAAGAATCCCAGGTTTTCATACTTCCTTAGCAGTAATGCATTTTCAAAAATTCCTATATGCCTTTGATGTTTTACTTTGTTTTAGTGTGCCACTGATATTTGAATAGATTTATGTTATTGCCTTGCCAGTGTACACCTATGCTTAAATTTTTTTCAAAAAATGCTTTTGGATATGCAGAGACAAATAAGGTTTTTCTTAGTCTGTATGAGGAGTGGCTGCCTCATTGGCTTATTGCACTCCACTCATCTCTTTTAAACCAGTGCAGGGTTATTCAGTAGAGATGGGCGAATCGATTCTAACAAAGTGGAATTCGTTTAGAATTTCAGGAAAACTTTGATTCTGAACTATTTCGCGGGAACAAAGTGTGCTTTTGATTGATAAAATGGCTGCGAGCACATAGCGTTACATGGGGCAAAGAATTCTGGGAGGAAGAAGGGCATAGCCTACATGACATATGCAGAGATGTAGCCAATCAGAGTCCGGCGGGATTCTGTGATGTCACCACACTATAAAAGTCCGGGCGCGACGCTGGGAGCTCATACCGCTCTCACTGTACTGATGAGGGAAGGTTCTGCCACGGCTGCTTATGATCTCTTACTAAAGAGCTCATTTTTATACAGCGATTTTTGGGGGGGTGTCACACCTTTCTCAAAGACTGCTTCTCTTAACGTTCTATTTCTGATTTTGTGGGCTTTTGGATCTGAAGTCCAGTGTGCGTCCAGTGCAGCTGCATATACATATTAATGCTATCTGTTCACAGCACATTGAATATCCATGGGTTATCTAAGCCTGTTCCTGTTGTATTCATTTAAAGAAACAGCGTTTTTACAATCCAAATACCACTTCATTTTTGGATGCTCAATTTTTTTGCGCAATTTACATCCAGGGGTTGTTCTGCTATTGTGGTCACTAAAAGAAACCGTCATAGCTGCAGGTTAATTACAAGTTTTTCTCTTGTTGTGTAGCATAAAATACAAGCCATTGTAACACGCTACAAAGCTGTTAGTTTTTGGTTGCTCAATTCTTTTGCGCAATTGATATCCAGGGGTTAATTAAGCATTGTTCTGCTGTTGTGGTCACTAAAAGAAGCCGTCTTTTTCACAGCCAAAAAAGACATTTTTCCTGTAGCATAAGTCATAACTGAAGGTTAATTACAAGTTTTTCTCTTGTTGTGTAGCGTAAAATACACAACATTTTAACACGCTACAAAGCTGATAGTTTTTGGTTGCTCAATTCTTTTGCGCAATTTACATCCAGGGGCTAATTAAGCGTTGTTCTGCTGTTGTGGTCACTAAAAGAAACCATTTTTTTCACCGCCAAAAAAGACATTTTTCCTGTAGCATAGTTCATAACTGAAGGTTAATTACAAGTTTTTCTCTTGTTGTGTAGCGTAAAATACAGCCCATTGTAACATGCTACAAAGCTGGTAGTTTTTGGCTGCTCAATACTTTTGCGCAATTTACATCCAGGGGTTAATTAAGCGTTGTTCTGCTATTGTGGTAACTAAAAGAAACCGTCTTTTTTCACCGCAAAAAAAATAAATTTTTCCTGTAGCGTAATTCATAACTGAAGGTTAATTACAAGTTCTTCTGTTGTTGTATAGCGTAAAATATACGTCATTGTAACACGCTACAAAGCTGGTAGTTTTTCGTTGCTCAATTCTTTTGCGCAATTTACATCCAGGGGTTAATTAAGCGTTGTTCTGCTGTTGTGGTCACTAAAAGAAAGCGTCTTTTTCACACACAAAAAAGAAATTCTTCCTGTAGCATAATTCATAACTGAAGGTTAATTACAAGTTTGTCTCTTGTTGTGTAGCGTAAAATACACGCCTTTGTAACACGCTACAAAGCTGCTAGTTTTTGGTTGCTCAATTCTTTTGCGTAATTTACATCCAGGGGTTATTTAAGCGTTGTTCTGCTGTTGTGGTGACTAAAAGAAACCGTCTTTTTCACCGCCAAAAAAGACATTTTTCCTGTAGCATAATTCATAACTGAAGGTTAATTACAAGTTTTTCTCTTGTTGTGTAGCGTAAAATACACGCCATTGTAACACGCTACAAAGCTACTAGTTTTTGGTTGCTCAATTCGTTTGCGCAATTTGCATCCAGGGGTTAATTAAGCATTGCTTCTGCTGTTGTGGTCACTAAAAGAAACCTTCTTTTTCACCACCAAAGAATCAATTTTGCCTGTAGCATAATTCATATCCGAAGGTTAATTAATTGTGCTTTTAAATTCAGTAAAATACAAAGTGTTTTTAAACGACACATACAACAAAATTTTTCCTGGCCATTTGTGGAGCGCAATTTATATCCAAGGGTTACCCAAGTTTGTTAGTGGGTTCATATGGAGTCAAATACAGGGTGTGTATTTATCATATACAGATATCTTCATCAAACAGTGTCTGTACATTTTAGAACATACAGTATGTCAGGCAGAGAGGTGGCAGGCTCTTCACCTGCGAGTGGCAGTGGCACAAACATTCCTGGAGCAGGCTCAGGTCGCCGCACAGCAAGGGGATGTCGCAGCAGGGGTCACTCGGTGAGGCCACAACTGCCGCTGTCATCTAGCGGCCGTGTGCTGACCAGCAACCCAAGGGTTCTTGATTGGTTGACTAGGTCATCCCCTTCCTCCCAGATGACATCTGACAACCCCAGCGAAGAGTCGGTGGGAACGTCAGACACAACCCTTAGTTGGCATGGCCCGGGAGCGGGTCCTCGGCCCTCCCCTGTCATCAGCCCGCCTCTGTCCCATCCGGTTCCCTCAGCAAGAGATCTACTATGTGGTCTGGGCTCAGCGCCACTATATAGCGAGGATGAACAATTTGAGGAGGGCAGTCAGCAGCTACTTGGCAGCGAAGAAATGGGGCCAATATCCCCTGCTTCTTGCAGTAGGCGGCAAAGTATAGATTTGGAGAGTGGCATGGGAGGTCATGTTGTGAGGGGTCAGCCTCTGCATACCAAGACCGGTGATGAGGACAGCAGTGACGATGAAACACAAATTGATGATGATGTAGGCGACCACACTTGAGAACCGGGTGAAGCAAGAAGCAAGGGCTTCATCATCGTCAGGAGAAGAGGGCGTAAGCTTGCGCGTCAGGCAGCGGCGCAGCCAGCAATTGGGTAATGTGGCCGTGAGTCAGAAGGGTAGAAGCAGTGTGAGGTCGGGAGCCAAGCGGCCACGGGGTAGAAAACCCGCTTCGCAGGTCCAAGAAAGTAGCGGCACAGGGGCTCAGCGAGGCAGTGGCGGTAGTAGTCTCTCAGTGTGGAGCGTTGGAGGTAAAATCAGATACTCGGCGGTGTGGCAGTTGCTAAGACACCGGAGGAGCCGAATATGGGTATATGTAGAGTCTGTGGGCAGAGAGTGAAGCATGGCCAGGGAGCTAACGTTGGCACCATGGCCCTGCGTCAACACATGCAGCGTCACCATCTGGTGGCCTGGGAGAAACGTGTCTCAGATGTGGTGGTCCATCCTGCCGCCGCAGCAACAGCAGCAGCAGCAGCGCCCAGTGGCACGCATGCCATTGCAGCCAGTCAAGGCTCCACCACCTCTGCAGAAGGGAGCTGTTTCTCTTTGACATCATCTCCCGGTCCAGATGCTCCTGCTCCTCGCTACTCACGGCGCCAGCAGGCGATTGCAAAGAGACAACAGTATGCGTCCAACCATCCTAAGGTGTAGAAGCTGACCGTGCTACTGTTCAAGTTGTTGGTACTGCAGTCCCTCCCTGTCCAAATGGTGGACTCTGCACCATTCAGAGAACTAATGGCTTGTGCCGAGCCGAGATGGAGAGTTCCAAGCCGTAATTTATTTTCCAAAAAGGCAGTACCAGCACTTCATAAATATGTAGAACAGAAGGTGGGCCAGTCCTTGAGCTTATCGGTTTTTTCCAAGGTACACGGCAGCGCGGACGTCTGGAGCTGTAACTAAGGTCAGGGCCAGTACATGTCCTTTACGGCCCATTGGGTGAATGTGCTTCCTGCCCAGGCACACCAACAACTTGGACAGGAGCAGCCGCTTTTTCCACCACGTTGGCAAACAGCGGCTCCAGCACCAACGTCCGCCCCCGCCTCCTCCACCACCCCCACCACCATCTCAGCCTCCACAAGTATTTGCTCCATCAAAACCACAAGTGTAGGGCACAGCGGTGTCAGCAGTTCTACACCTGGCTTGCTTCGGCGAACGAATCACAAGGGGAGGAACTGCTCTGTGTCTTTGCAGCAAGAAATTGATGTGTGGTTTTCCCTCCACGCCAACTGCAAATCGGAACCATGGTGACGGACAATGGGAGGAACAGGGTGTTCGTGCTGCACCGAGGAGGGATGGTCCATGCGCCCTGCATGGCGCATGTGTTCAATTTGGTTGTGAAAAGGTTCCTGAAGTCTTCCACCGATCTTCAGAAGATTCTGAAAATGGCCAGGACTACATCTCGCGGCCGGTGGGGACTGAAATGGAGGAGGAGGAGGAGGAGGACATTGGAGCAGAAGCATTTTCTGGTGAAATGAGTGGATTTTCTACCCAGGTGACAAGAGAGGAGGAGCAGGAGCAGCTGGAGGAGGTAGATGGAGATGAGGAAGACGAGGCAGATGACCCGCAAGCACCGTGGCAGTATACAGGCACGGAGCCCTTCGGAGTTACTTGTGCAGATGGCCCGCAGCATGCTGATTTGCCTGGCTAGTGACAGCCAAATAGTCAGCATCCGGCAGAGGGATGACTGCTGGCTCACCACCATATTGGACCCTCGCTACTGGTCAAATATGGGAGCCTTTTTCCCAGCTGCAGAGAGGGAGGACAAACTCAAATACTATAGGGAAATCCTCCGTAGTCAGTTGGCCGCTGCCTATGTGTGGCATCGTCCCTCCTCTGATAGGTCTGACTGGGGGGTTCTTCAGCGCTCGCGTACTACTGCCGTGTCTGCTGGGGGAAGGTGGGGAGGTAGGAGCAGTACCAGCTCCATCAGCAGCAACCGAAGTCTGGAGTCACTGATGAGCAGCTTCCTTCACCCGCTAGTGAGGAAGGAAAGTCGCCAGCAGCAGCAGCAGCAGCAGCAGGACCTGGAGCAGCCCTGAACCAACAGGTGGTGGCCTACTTGGCCCAGCACTGTGCCACCCCAGTTAGAAGATCCGCTGGACTACTGGGCAGCCAAACTGGATGTGTGGCCGCAACTTGCCCAGTTTGGGAGTGGAGAAGCTGTTCCTGCCCGGGCCCGTAGTGTGGCATCAGAGCGGGTGTTTCAGTGCGGCGCGGGCCATCGTTACCCAAGGAGAACCCGTTTGTCAACGGGAAATGTGGAATGACTGACCTTTGTCAAGATGAATCAGGCGTGGATCAGCCAAGGATTTTCCACACACCAATCTCCTTAGGCGTCAACCTACATCAACCATGACGCCTCACCCAAACTGTGAGAAATGATGCTTGGGTTTAAACTACCTGCTCAGCCACTATTCTGATGCCGCCACCCGCCTGATGCCACACATCTGCTTGACCCAATTCTCCATCTGCCTACCACCATCCACCCCTCTGTCATGTGCCACTCTATGACCTCATGCTGCTGCTTGTTTGTTGCTGGTGCCTGACATCCACACTGTGTCATTGTGCCACTCTCTGACCCTCATGCTGCTGCTGCTGTTGTTGCTGCTGCGGTCACCTCCACACTGTGTCACTGTGCCACTCTCTGACCTGATGCTGCTGCTGTGGTTGCTGCCGTAACCTACACACTCTGTCACTGTGCCACTCTGTGGCCTACTACTGTTTTGCCACCTCGAGAATGTCATTGTGCCACTCTCTGACCTCATGCTGCTGCTGTGGCTGCTTTCCGTCACCTCCACTCTCTGTCATTGTGCCACTCTGTGGGGCCCACTCCTGTTTTTGCCACCTCCAGAATGTCATTGTGCACTGTCTGACCTCATGCTGCTACTGCCGTGACCTCCACACTATGTCATTGTACCACTCTTTAGCCTACTCCTGTTGGTGCAACCTCCACTCTGTCATTGTGCCACTCTGTGGCCTACTCCAGTTTTTGCAACCTCCAGAATGTCAATTTTGCCACTGTCTGAACTCATGCTGCTGCTGCCGTGACCCCCACCTGTGTCATTGTGCCACTCTGTGGCCTACTCCAGTTTTTGCCAGATCCAGAATGTAATTGTGCCACTGTCTGACCTCATGCTGCTGCTGCCGTGACCTCCACACTGTGTCATTGTGCCACTCTGTGGCCTACTCCCGTTTTTGCCACCTCCAGAATGTCATTGTGCCACTGTCTGACCTCATGCTGCTGCTTTCCGTGACCTCCACACTGTGTCCCTTGTGTACTCTGTGGCCTACTCCAGTTTTTGCCACCTCCAGAATGTCATTGTGCCACTCTCAGACCTCATGCTGCTGCTGCTCTGACCTCCACACTGTGCCATTGTGCCACTCTGTGGCCTACTCCAGTTTTTGCCACCTCCAGAATGTCATTGTGCCACTGTATGAACTCATGCTGCTGCTGTAGATGCTGTCAACTCCACACTGTGTCATTGTGCCACTCTTTGGCCTACTTCTGTTGGTGCCACCTCCAATCTCTGTCATTGTGCCACTCTGTGGCCTACTCCAGTTTTTGCCACCTCCAGAATGTCATTGTGCAAATGTCTGACCTCATGCTGCTGCTGCCGTGACCTCCACACTGTGTCAACGTGCCACTCTGTGGCCTACACCAAGTTTTGGCCACCTCCATAATGTCCATTGTGTGCCACTGGTCTGACCTCATGGCTGCTTCTGCTGTTGATGCATCACTCACTCCACACGTGTCCATTGTGCCACTCTTTGGCCTAACTTCCTGTTGTGCCAATACCTCCACTCTCTGTCATTGGTTCCACTCTGTGGCCTACTCCATTTTTTGCCACCTCGCAGAATGTCATTGTGTTCCCCTGTCTGACCTCATGCGCTGCTGCTGTGAAGCTGTCAACTCCACACTGTGTCATTGGCTGCCAACTCTTTGCTACTTCTGTTGGTCCCACTCCAATCTCTGTCATTGTGCCACTCTGTGGCCTACTTCCAGTTTTTGCCACCTCCAAATGTCATTGTGCAACTCTCTGACATCATGCAGCTGTGGGCTGCCGCCGTCACCACCTCCTCACCCTCTGTCACTGATGGTTGCCACCTGAACTCTCAGCTTGTTTTTTTTTCCAGCTTTTGCTGCCATGACATTATCAGGCTACATTCCACTTCAGTTTTTGGGTCAGTTTTGCCCTCTTATGCCCCAGGGAATTTTATATGTGAAGGCGATTCTAAAGAGGCGGCGCAGTCACCTGCGTGTCATACTAAATCACATCATTGTATAGAAACCAAACCAGCTCCCTCGTACCAATATTAAGCAGGCACAAAACGTTCTACCATCACCCTGCAGGCTCTGTGCAGCCTGGAAATTAGCTGTTTTTTTTAATCCCCTTACCCGACAATTGCCGTACGTCATACGGCAATGTCGGTAGGGTTTCCCGCAAATTGCCGTATGAGTACGTACAAGCGGATCATGCGCCTCCTCACAGGCGGAGCGCGCAAGAATCGCGGCATGGAACAGGCGGTATATTACATCTGCATCCCCCACGGCCGAGGTGAGCTCCGGCCGCGGGGGATTAACCCCCCGATGTCCGCGACATCGTGGGTCGGGCGACCTCGCTGCTGCGGAGCGGCAGGAGTGAGCGCCTTCTGCCCCGAAACTCCGGTGCAGTAATGGCCTGAGCGCCGCCTACTGAGTCACCTTACCAGACAGCCCCCCCCCCCCAGATGCTGAATGACAGCATCCGGTTGTCTGTGACGTCACTATGCCACAATTGCATTGTGGGCAGCGTGACAGACAGTTTGCCATGGAGACCAGCAACATCTATAAAGCTGTATGCTGATCTTCCTATGCATGAACGATCTTCGAACGTTCATGCAATTCCCCCCTGAGAAAAGTGTAAAAAGTGGTGAAAAAAGTAAAAAAAAAGTGTAAAAAAGTAAAACGAAACACTAAAAAATAAAATAAAAACCACGTACAACCGCCCTTTTACCCCTTTACAAAACCCAAACGCCCCAAAAATGATTCAAAAAAAATAAAGTAGCCCATATTGGTATCGGCCGCTTGCGTAGCGACCCACCCTATAAATCTGTCGCTGTTATATATTAAACCCGTACGGTGAACGGGCCGTAAAAAAACAAAACAATAAACAGTCACAGAATTGCCGATTTTTGGTACCTCCTGCAGCAAAAAAAATGGAAAAAAAATCGATCAAAAGCTAAAATAAACACACCAAAGTTGTACCAATTAAAAAACGTCAGTCTCATCCCGCAAAAAAAAAAGTCCTTACAACACATGTCTGTAATACGGAAAAATTAAAAAGTTTCAGGCTATTAGAAGATAAGCGATGCATAAATATTGTTTTAACTCAATAAAAACCCTTTTTTTTCAAAAAAAATTGTGCTTTCAAATTAAAAAACTACATAAATTGGGTATCACCGTAATCGTCTCAACCCACAGAATAAAACTAACTTGTCACGGATACTGCATGGTGAAGCTAATTAAAAAATAAAAATAAAAAACACTGCTAGGATTTGCAGTAATTTTCATCACTTCACCCGCCTTCCAAAAAACAGAGTTTAAAAGCGATCCATAAAGTCTTGTGCCCCTCAAAAAGTTACCGAATAAAAACGTCAACCTCCTCCCCGCAAAAAATAAAGTCCCTAAACAGCTCCATAAACCGAAAAATAAAAAAGTTATGGCTCTCCAGGACTGCTGTGATGCAAAAACGTGTTTTTTCTTTATCAAATAAAAAGTGTTTTTATGTGTTACAAGCAGTAAAAACATTAAAAAAATAATACAAATGGTGGTATCGCTGTAATCGTATCAACCTGCTGAGGAAAAACTAGCATGTCATTTATCACCGCACAACAATGACCGCTGTAAAAAATAAAAATAAAAAACACTACCAGGATTGCGGTATTTTGTACAAAATGCCTCACAAAAACCTTAATAAAAAGTGATCAAGCATCACAATGAGACTGGGCCCCCCATAATGGTACCAATAAAAACATCTAACTCATCTCGTAAAAAACAAGTCCCACAAGCAGCTCCATATGGCAAAAAAAGAAGAAAGCTTATGGCTGTCAGAATAGACCACATAAAAACGCAACTTTTTTTATAAAACTCGCTACTATTGTGTAAAAGTAATAAAACATAAAAAACTACATAACATTTAAATCATTGTAATTGTAACCGAACCCCATAGTAAAGTTTTCGCCCGTCATTTTATCCCGTAATGGCGCATAACTGTAAAAATGAAGCCCAAAAAAAAACAATGGTGAAACTAAAAACTACGTTTACCCCCCTCCATTCCATGGCCCCAATGCTAAAAAAAAACTACGGAACACCTTGCACACCAAAATGCACAATACAACCCTTAGATGATATCCTGAGGGTTTTGAATCCCAAATAGGGAAACTTCTGGGAGGGTTTCAACACTTTCTAGTACTTTGGGGGCTTTGCATATCGACATGGCCCCATCAATATCTGTGCGCCAAAAGCCAACATATGTGGCGCTCCCTCCCATGTACCCCTGCCATGCGCCCAAACAGCAGTTTACACCCACATGTAAGGTATTGCCCGAACTTGGAAGGAAATTGCGTAACAACAATTTAGGGGCTATTTTTCCAAGAATTCCTTGTAAAAATTAACATTCTCAGCTAAAATTGCAGATTATTGGAAAAAATATTTTTTATTTTATTTTCAATAGCCGAAAACGCTAAAAAATTTGTGAAACGCCTGTGGGGTCCGATATACTCACACACCTCTGGATATATTCCGTAAGGGTTGTATTTTCCAATATGGGCGTTCTTTTAGGTATTTATTAAGTTTGGAACTTAGGGTGTCCCGCAAACCTGAAAGGCCCTAAAAAAATTGGTAATGAAAATGAGGCCCCAGAGTTCCAGTAGGTGCTCCTCCTATTCTGGGCTTGTGGTTGAGCCAAATAATGCACTAGGCCACATATGGGATAACTCTGCAACGGCATGAATCTGAGGATCGATATTAATTTAGCATTTCCCTGTCACATTACCGTATTCCTTGTCAATAATGTATAAAATTGAAAAATCTGCAAAAAAAGAGAAATTTTTTTAAATTTCACTTCCACTTTGCTTTAATTTCCTGTGAAACAACTAATGGGTTAATAAACGTCCTAAATTCGGTTTGGAATACTTTAAGGGTGTAGTATTCCTTAGATGAGGTCATTTATGGGGTACTAATATACAGGTCAATCATAGTCTCGTTAGGAACTGGACTGGTCCCTAAAAATCTGTATATTGCAAATTTTCTGAAAATTGAAAATTACTACAACATTTTATAAGCCCCCTAATGTCGTAAAAAAAAAAAAAAAAGACATTGTAAAAAATGATGCCAAACTACAGCAACATATAGTAGATGCTAGTTATAAACTATTTTGAGTGGAATAACTATTCTGTCTTACATGCAGAAAATTTTTTGAAGTTTGAAATTGTATAATTTTTCACATTTTTCACCATAATTTGATATTTTTTCACAAATAAACAATCATTTTTTGGACCAAATATTTCTTACTATCTTATAGC
The DNA here is from genome assembly GCA_025379985.1 of Phyllomedusa bahiana. Taxonomy (NCBI): domain Eukaryota; kingdom Metazoa; phylum Chordata; class Amphibia; order Anura; family Hylidae; genus Phyllomedusa; species Phyllomedusa bahiana. The sequence goes on along the minus strand of JAODAL010037956.1, from coordinate 23,179 downwards.
ACAATGTTCACTAGAAAACATTCTCTGAAATCACATGGATAGGTTTAAAGTGTCAAAAAGTTTATTTCTACATAAAGTGACACATGACAGATTTCAAAAATAGGGCTCTGTCAGAGAGGCCAAAACTGGCTCCGGCGGTAAGGGGTTAATGCGATTCGTCCCGAAGTAATTCGGACAGAAACAAATTTTGTCGGAAAATTCGGCAAAGTCGGCGAATCGAATATTTGAGAAATTCGCCCATCTCTATTATTCAGTAGCATGTTCTTTTCACTCCCTGAGATGTTGTAGCTGAACAGACTCCAAGTGAAGGTAACATTTTTAGTGGTTAGGAACTTCACCTGTGCTGGGATCCCTTTTGCTCCCCTGACGCAATTGGGAGGGAGCTAAACAATTTTGATCAAACTGTGAACAAAATCCCAGGTTTTCATTATTTCCTTTACCTAATGCATTTTCTAAAATTCCTATATGCCCTTGATGTTTTACTTAGTTTTTTAGTGTGCCAATGAAATTTAGAATAGATGTAAGGTTTAATCCCCTTAACGACCACGCACCGTCTTTTTGACGGCGGCCGTGGCGGTCGTTCGTCTGCAGCGACGTCTTTTGAAACCTCCGCAACCCGATGCTTTAACCCTTTGATTGCGGCGGTGCGTTACCGCAGCGCAATCAAAGGGATCCCCTGCTCTGTCGGGTGATGGGGAACACCCGGTGACCGACAGAGCCCGGGGGAACGGCTGCACAGTCAGCTCGGGGGGGACCTAGCGTGGCCCCAGATTTTGTCTGTGTATGAAGCCTGATTAGGCGAAACTGTGTGCTTTTCCTAATCAATGCTGTGTCAGACTGAAAACAGATTAGATGTTTTAGCATTTATGAATATGCTAATAATTTTACTAAGTGTAAAAAAAAAAATTTTAAAAAAATGTTAAAACAGTTCTCCCTTCATGGGAGTAAAAAAAAAGTACAAAAAAAAAAAAAAAAGTGTAAAAAAAAAAGGGAATAAAAAAAATAAATAATAAAATAAAAAATAAATATTTAATAAAAAAATAATTGTACATAAATTACACGCACAAAAAAAACCCCCACATATATTTGGTAACCAAACAACCCTAAAAACCTGGATAATTAATCTAACAAGTTATTAATTTTAAAATGTTAATGGTGTAAAAAAAAAAACAAAAAAAAAAAAAAAAAATTTTGGGGAAAAAAAAAAAAAAAAAAATACTGCAATTATTTATAAGTGTACTTAACTTTTTCCCTTATAAAGTACAACTTGTCTTGAATAAAACGAGGCCCTCATCCAAATGCATTCATTAAAAAAAAATAAAAAAGTTACAACTGTTTAAATGCAAGGAGGCCAAAACTAAAAAAATGTTCTGGTCATTAACTACTTTTCAGGCGTTTGGCTTAAGGGGTTAATGGTCACACTGCGGTCCAGGACAGGTATAGTCAATGTCCAGTTCAACTAAAATGGTGGTTGAAAGACTCCTTTTTCCGGCACTTTTTAACCCCTTACCGCCGGAGCCAGTTTTGGCCTCTCTGACAGAGCCCTATTTTTGAAATCTGTCATGTGTCACTTTATGTGAGAATAACTTTTTGACACTTTAACCTATCCATGTGAAATCAGGAGATTTTTTTTCTTGTGAAACATTGTGCTTTAAGATAATAAGAAATTTTGGTCCAAAAAATGATTGTTTTTTTTGTGAAAAATATTCAAATTATCGTGAAAAATGTGAAAAATTTACCAATTTAAAACTTCAAAAATTTCTGCATGTAAGACAGATAGTTATTTCCACTCAAATAGTTTATAACTAGCATCTACCATATGTCTGCTGTAGTTTGGCATCTTTTTTTTAAATTGTCTTTTTTTTTTTTTACGACAATTAGGGGGCTTAAAATTTAGTAGTATTTTTCAAATTTTCAAGAAAATTTGCAATATAAAATTTTTAGGGACCAGTCCAGTTTCTAACCCGTGACTTTGATTGACTGTATTTTTAGATACCCCCATAAATTTACCTATCTAAGAAACTACACCCTTAAAAATATTCAAAACCGCATTTATTTAAGTTTATTAAAAAACCCATAGGTTTTTTCACAGAATTAAAAGCCAAATTTTGGGAAATGAAATTTCAAAAAAATTTCACTTTTTTTTGGCAGATTTTCAATGGTTATACATTATTGACAGAAAACGGTAAATGTGATTAAGGGAAATGCAAATTAAAATTGATTCCCCATATTCTGCCGTTTTCAGAGATTATCCCACATGTGGGCCCTTGTTCATTATTTGGCTCAACACAAAGCCCCGAATAGGAGGAGCACCTACTGGACTTTGGGGTCTCTTTTTCATTACGATTATCTTTAGGGGCCATTTCAGGTTTGCGGACACCCTAAGGTTTTTGATTACTTTTTACTCCATTTTATGTGCTGCGGGATGAACAAAAATCGTTTCTGTGACTTTTTTTTGGGGTTTTTTTTTTTAAGCGTTCCCCGTACGGGTTAATTAACATGACAGATTTATAGGGGGGTCGCCCACACCCGGGCGATACCAAATAGGGGTATTTTATTTTTTTTTGATTTTTTTTTAGGGCGATTGGGTTTGAAAAGGGGGAAAAGGGGCGATGTACGGTTTTTTTTTTTTTTTTTGTTTTTTGTGTTTTATTTTTTTACACTTTTTTTTAATTTTTTTCATATTTTTACACTTTCCCCCGGGGGGGATTGCAAAAAACGATCGTCAATCATTCTGCAAAGGAGATAGATAAGTTTATAGCTGTATGCTGGTCTCCATGGCAACTGTCTGCACCTGCCCACAAGCTTTGGGGGATCGTGACGTCACCAGAAAACCCCGGGAGCGCTTTCGGGTCCGGGGCTGTCGTGGGAGATTCATACCGGCGACCAGCGCGTTATGCGCCGAGATCGGGGGGCAGGGACTCACTTCCGCCGCCCGCACCGCGATGTCGCGACCACGTGTCGCGACATGGGGGTTAATCCCCCGCGGCGGGCTATCCGGCCGGGGGGGGATGGGGGCATGATGCCAGCGGAAATATACCGCTGGTTTCATGCCGCGATCTTGGCGTCCGCTTCTGAGCGCGCAGATCCCCCTTGACGTCTCATACGGCAATTTGCGGGAACCCCTACCCACATTGCCGATGAGTACGACAAAGTCGGTAAGGGGTTAAATCTGGGGGGAGCAGGTTTGGGGGTCATGCGTGGGCCCCGAAGGTTTTTGTTCAATGTCCAGTTCAAATAAATGGTTGGTTGAAAGACTCCTTTTTCCCGGGACTTTTTTAAAAGTGGGGGTCATGAGGTTTGGGGGGTCATGCTGTGGCCCGGACAGGTTAGTCAAAGCCCTTTAACTGAATGGTGGTTGAAAGACTCCTTTTTCCGGCACTTTTTAAAATTTTTGGGTCACATAGATTTAAAGGAGTTTCTCCCCCAGGGTTTAAAGAATGCATGAAAAAATTCTTGTCACTTTTGGGTTCATATAATTTGCTAAGTCCATGCTTGAAACAGCTACGTTTTGCTTTCAGATGCAATTAGATTAGATTGTTCTCAAACTACTGGAAGGACTTCTTATCTATCCCCCCAAAAAAAAACCCCATTACAGAGCTGTTTACTTGAGATAATCAAGCTTTTTACTGTTGGCAACGGAACTGACTACACGCGACCTGTTGATGACCCCCTCTCTGTTTTCTCTTGAACAAACAGCCCCCGGAGATTTTTTACAGGGGCGGTTATGGGGAACTGAAAAAAAACCACTGAGTAAAAAATTCACTTGTACTCTTTAGGGAAAACAGAGGAAAAAAAGCAATATATTTGGGGGAAAAATTTTTTTTTGTGTTCCCTACAATTTGAATGCTATTCTTTGTAGCGAGACAACCCCTTTAATGGTCATACTGGGGGGGGGGCCCAGGACGGGATATAGCAACTTCCAGTTCAAATAAAATGGGGGTTTTGAAAGACCCCTTTTTCCCGGGCCCATTTTTTTTAAAAACTGCGGGTCATGCAGGTTTGGGGTCATGCTAGGGCCCCCGGGGGTTACGTTGCGAACGGGCCCAGCTCGCCGGGCCCGCGCTGTTTAACCCATAAGACCCCCGCGGCAAAGTTTGTCCGGGGGCGTCTAAATTAAAATGACGATCGGTGCGCCCACCGATCGTGAGGGTGATCGGCCCCGGGCGCAGCATAGCTGAAAATGATCCGACCCCCGGGGAATGGAAGGGGGGGACCTTGGGAAGGTTCCTGTCATTCCATGCCCTGGTTTGCCCCATTTCCCATCCGCAGAAGGAAGTGGGGGGAAACCCCCCATCTTGGTACCCCCTAATGCATTCCCTATGCAATGCATTAGACTGTATTGACAATTGTGCCACCTAGTGGTCAAGTCCAAAAGGGGGCCTCAAATGTTCCAGAAAAAAAAAAATAATAATAAAGTTTTTACAGTACCCAAAAAAAAAAAGTTAAGTTCAAATAAACCCCCCCCCCCCCATTTTAAAATAAAAAAAATAAAAAAAAAAAAAAGTTACACCCTATTTGGTATTTTCCGCATCTGAAAATGGGCCCATTTTAAAAAATATAACATCATTTTTTTCCGTCCCCCCCTTTAAAATCGTTTGAAGAGAAAAAATTCCAAAAAAGCCAAAAAATTTCGTTTTTTTTTTTAATTTTATGTCACTTAAAAAATGGGGGTACAAGTGATTTAAAAAAGTTTTTATCCCTTCCAAACCTGCTAGCAATAAAAAAATACCCTTAAACCCGCAAAAAAACACCCCCCTGACGTCCCTAGGGGGTTAGTACAAAAAAAGTTATTGGTCGCACAACCTGGGGCTGCGGCGCCCAAAATTTAAAAAAAAAAAAAAATTTGGGAAATTTTTTTCGGTACCAAAAAAATAAAGGAAAAAACCCCACACGTTTTGGGATTGCCGGGGGTGCGTATCAACCTGTAGAACCCCAGAAAAAACATTGGGATTGACCGTTTATTGAACGCCCTTTAAAAGCAAAAACCCCCCCAAAACCCTGGCGGGGGGAAAAAGTTTTTTTTTTTTAATTTTTGCCCACTTGGAATTTTTTTTTTGGTTTTCCCCGTATTTTTTTTTGTATAGTAAATAAAACCCCCATTGAAAGTACAATCTTGTCCCCCCAAAATAAAAGCCCTCATGTGTCTATGTAGGGGGAAAAATAAAAGTTATGGCTTGGAAAAGGGGGAGGAGGGAAAAAAAGAAAGTGTCAACAAAAAAAAACGCAGATCCCCTTTAAAGGGGGTTTTTGGTTTATACTTCGGTTCCCGGACAGGGTTAGAAAAGTCCAGTTCAAAAAAAATTTGGGGTTTTAAAAAAAACTCCTTTTTCCCGAAACTTTTTAAATCTGGGGGGGCAAGCAGGGTTTTTGGGGGTCCCCTGCTTTTGGGCCCCGGACAGGTATAGCAGATATTTTCGTTTTAAATTGTGATCCCCTAACCTCTTTTCTACAAATGTCACCTGCTGCGTCGGTGTCACAAGGGTGCCTTATTTGTTCCTGTGTCTATGAGATAAGGAGGACGACTGCCCAAGTAATTGGCCTTTGGGATCCCTTACTGAGCTATTACTTTGCTGTTGATAATAAGGCTCGTCCTGTTAGGTAGATTGGGTTCCAACAGACTTATACTAGAGAAGGGAGTTAAATCCCTCTGTCATAAGCTAAAAAAGGTTAAATGATGAGGTTAGAGATCAGGTTTTTTTAAATAGGTGTTGTATAGAGGGTTAAGAGATGATAATAATAAAAGTTATGTTTTTAGTGTTTAACAGATAGAGAACTGATAGAGTTACAGTTTGCCTATGGCAAAATAGTAAATATAGTTATCAGATACTCGGTCACAAACTGGAGGTAATAGCTGGGTTATATAGCTCAGCCAAGCAGGTGATGAGCTGCAGGTGAGTTAACTGTTGCCGATGGTAACAGCAGACAGAACAAAGGCCAGAGTCCACCACCAGGATCAAAAGGAAAGTTGCTGACAAAGTGGATGCTAGGGAATTTGCAGATTGTGGCAACCCCATTAAGTTTAATTTTAATGGGCTTACATAAATAATCAATCATAATTATGGAGTGCATAATAACAATTTTCCCTATGTAACCAATTTGCATTACATAAATATTTCAAAAATTAAACATTTATAACTGCTTCCCACTTGCCAACATGACTCACACAATGAATAATTGTGGTACAAAACAGTCATTCTTATCGGTGCAAATATTTTATTTATTTGGTGCTTACAGTGTACACCATTCTTTCCAATGAAAATCGCACCTATTATTTTTCCTTGTTTGTTAACACATAATTGAACTTCTGCAAAAAGATTTATGAAAACCATTATCTTGCAGTTAATTCCTGTCTTTGACCTCAAAACATTATCTCTGAATTACTATTTTTATCCAGAAAGTAACACTCTGACCCTTCTTTAATGAACCAACCATCCACAACAAATTGTGGCACAGAGTCCATAGTCTGACTGCTCCTACATGAATAAGCCCCTTCTGTGATATAATCGAAACTAGGCAAGAAGTGGTAGCATTCAAGCAGATGGTTAGGTAGCATAGTATAGTCCACCATCAATGTCCAAGCAGATGACAGACAGGAGACTGGCAAAGATAAAATTTAATGGTAGCTGGGTGAAAACCAAAAAAGGGATACTAAAATTTAATACTTGTAACAGGAATTACTTAAAACAAGGAAATTTACAGCTCAGCAATGACAAATATTGGGAGGGCCCTAAAAAGAGAGCTGCTGCCATGTGGGTGGAGGATGAAATTAATGGTGTGCACTCACCCCATACAAGCAGTGCAGGACTCAAGTCAAAATACAGGCTTTTAACATGCCTGCTTTCTGCACTGACTAAAGCTTCAGTTTAGGTGCCAAAAATTGTACACCGTAAAAAATCCAAGTGTTGATATGGAAGTGGAATAATAGATGAAAAAAATGTGATTTTATCTGAATGACTTTGCCTCGGTCTGATGCACCAACAATTTTATTTATGTTTATGTAGACAATAGCTGGCACTGGTTGCTAATTTAAAATTTTTGCCCATCAATATCCACTCAATGGTTTACTATTATATAACAAACTTGTTTCCCTTCCCTAAGTGTTTAACCCTACATTTACTCACATTAAACTATATTTACCATTCCCCCTCCCAAGACTCCGCCATCCTCTAATCCCGTTGTCATAGTATATGATTCCTCCTTCCTCCTCTATCTTGAATACCTAACAGTGATTAGCATCTGAAAATATTAAAATTGTACTTAGTAAGTCCTATATAATACTTACGCCTGTGGGACTACTTAATGGTGCGAAATCTGAACTTGTACCTAACCAACCTTTGTTTTTAATCACTCAGCCAGTTATTAGCTGCTTTCAAATATTTCTACCCAAGCTCTCAGCATTCTCAATTTATGTACCAACCTTTTAAGTGGCACACTATGAAATCTTTTACAAAGTCTAGATACACAACATGCATAGGTAAAAGTCTAGAATTTACAGTACCCCTTTATCTAAGCAGTTTCAATTTGTTTCACAGGATCTCTGATAAACCCATGCTGATGTTGTGCTATTAGTTTACTTCCATTGAGATATTCCTGGATAGCATCTGTTAAAAAAACCTTTAATTATTTTATCCGTGTGATGTAGAATTCACTTTATTGCTTCCCCCACCACAGCACAAGCTCAATTAACACAGTAACGAAGCCAGAGTAGATGCCTTTTCTTTAGGAAGTCCGCCCCACAGGGGGGGGCAACACATGAAAAAGACCTCAAGATCTCATTAGCCCAGAACAAATGCCAGTCCCACTTCAAAGACCCCAGCAACAAATCCCAGTCGGGTCGTCTCCGATTTGTCATATCGATTCATAGGCGATCCGCTCAATAACTGTGCGGTGGCTGGTTTTCGATATCGCAAAATATGTAGCTCCCCGCAACGCACACGCCCATTTCCCAGTTTTCCAGACGCCAGGGGACGGAGATATCCAGAACCGGCCTACGGGGCCCAGAAGATAAGCGTGTTTGAATATCCAGGGTGTCAGGAAAGCCCAGACCGGTTCGGATGGTACCAACCGCGCGGAACAAGTCCAATGCCGCCCTGCCGAGATTATAGTCCATTTTTAGGTTTTGCATCAGAACTGCATGACCTGAGTGGGAGAGTTGAATAGGCCGTCCCAGGGGTGGTTGTAGGGGGTGCCCAGTGGGCCTGCCCCTCGCAATATAAGCTTAGGAGCCAGAGGTGGCTCTCCTGTTTTGATCCGAGGAGGGGGGTGCCTGAGAGCAGGTCCGGGGACAAACATCACACTTATGCGCAGCCCAGGCCACATCTGCCTCCCATCGCGGCCGGGCCCCAAGCAAGCAACAAAACGGTAACTTGATTATACTAACTGCCCTTTTGTCTGTACTCCATAACAGTAATAGCATCTGATTCTCGCTACCTGTATATTGTTTATTCCATCATGAATATTTACTATCTGTCTGTGTGCCCACCTAAGGCTCATTAAATCATAAACTTTAATCTGAGTGTAGTCTGTCTTGATCAACGGCCTCACACTGCCAATACTCCGTTCCTATGATTATATAGCTTACCCCAAGGCTGATTCAGCCTTGTTATAAGATTGTCACGGGACCTGGACTTATAACTAAACCAGAAACTGGTGGCAGCCGTTCATGGTTCTGGATGAGGAGGAGTGTTCTCTTGTCCCTCCCGGTTCATCCCCTGTGGCCGGGTGTGGGCAAGGGAAAACAGCGAACTAGGTGTTTTCCGTCACATATTTGGCGTTGGCATAGCGGTGGGATCAAGACAACTATTTATTTTGTGTAGTGCTCGTGGCTGTACTCCCAAATACTAAGACTGTCTACAGTGGGTTTTTGCTGATATATAAATGGTGTGTGGTGGGTGGTATTTGATGATTTGATCAGCCGTGTGCTAGGACACTGTGCAGGTGTGGGGATGTAGAGGGGTGAATTGTGGTGGTGGGGGGGGGGGGGGTATGGTGGATGGGGGGAGGGGGGGGGGGAGGTATTAAATGGGGGAGTGATAGGATGATTTGGTCGTGGAAAGGCAAGCTGTAGCCCGGAGTGGAACTCCAGTACGGTGAAGTAGCCATGGAGGAGCTCTGCCCAGGCACAGGCTGTGGACTATGAAGAGCGAGGGGGGATTCCGGCTCGGTCTTCCACAAGGGTCCAGTCCCGACGGAGGTCTAAGGCGCATGTTGGCAGCTCCTTGTCCGGCACTCTCCATCCTTCAAGCTGCCCTGGCAAAGCATGAGGCTGGAGACCTATGACACCTACAATGCCCTCCTAGCAGCTGCAGAACGTCGTGAGCGGATAGAGGCGGAAGCTGCAGAACGTTGCGAGCTGGTCTCAGAGGCGGCAGCTGCAGAGCATCGCGAGCGGCTAGAAGGCAGCAGCGTGCATGAACTCCGGGAGCGGGCCGAGGAAACTTCAAGCGGGACCGTGACCACCATTACAGGATTAATGCTACAGCTGGAAAAGGCCGATCCACCCGGCTATTGAAGAGCCTCCCCAGACCCAGGTCCCCAAAGTTGATGGGCGGAGGACTTTCCCATGCTGGTGACAAAGGTGATACCTGGACAACTTCCTGCTGGCATTTGAACAAATTTGCCGCCAGCACCACCGAGCCGATGGACCAGTGGTTAGGTTTTCTGACCACCTCGTCTCAGAGTGTAACAGCTCTGAGATCTACGGGTACCTGCCCAGCGAGTTCCACCCAGAACCTACGATGGAATCAAGCAGGCACTGTATCCGGCAGAACAATCTCACTCCTGAGATGTACCGAAGAAGCTCCGGAGTTAGCAGCGTGGGTCCTACCGACAGCTGGGCCGACCACGATGGCGGGCCCACCAGAGAGCCGTCGACCAGTTGGACCTCGGGGCAAAAGATCACCACCGTGTCCAGCAGCAGAAGGAGCTCATCGCCACTGAGCAGTTTTTGAGTAACTGCCCATAGGACCCCCAGCACCATGCGTGAACCATAAACCTGCGGGGGCCCCCACCGCCCACAGCAAGCCTCTGTCGTATGATTATGACAACAAAATTTTCCCCGGAGAACCGGAGGCAAGGAAGCACACCAGCTGGAAGAGGGGGTAAGATGCATGCAGGGCCTAGTTGTCCCTACCCCAAAGCCAAGGGTACCCCCAGCCCTTCTATTCCGTCTGTTGGGGGAACCCCCGACTCTGTCACCTATTGCAAACAGCCGGGACATATTCCAAGGCCGCATGTCCCCCAGCGCCCAGAAGGGCCCGCCCCAGTCCCCTTTTCTAAGGCCCCCATAATGTTTGTGTGTGGGTGGGGGTGGGGGAAGGCCCCCATTGATAACTACCAGCCAGTCACCGTGGCCGGTCGTTTTTTGCCATTAGACTTTGGACACCGGCGCGGATATGAACGTGGTGCGTCCTGAGCTGGTGTCCCCCAAAGGACATGAATATCCGGAAAGACTTGCGCTGTCTCCGAATTGGAGTGTTGTGCCGGCCTGCAGTTGCCAGTGATGTAATTGGACTGGTTTGCCCGGGCAGTGGAATGCGGGTGGTTGGAGTGCACCGACATTCCCGGCTATTATTCTGTTTAGGGACAGACTTGGGGCGGCTGGTAGCCCGTTTTGGAGGCCCCTGAAGCCCCAAGTTCTGCTCCCCCCAAATGTGATATGCATCCAACCATGTTAATGTTGCAAACAATGTCATTAATATCATACTGAGGGAGTATGGGTGTGGCGCATGGTGTGTCCCTCTGCCATCCATGTGGAGAGAGGTAAGGTCAGCAGATTGCAATAGGGCACAGGATGAGTCCATCAAGTCCTGCTGGGATTTTTGTTGACCCTGGTGTGGCATCAGAGGGGACAAACAGGGTCAGACCACTATGGTAGGGTGAGCCAGCAGTGTAGGCAGATGCCCACAGAAAGGCCACCGGGTAGGGTCTCCCCACAACCCAGGCAAACTGGGGCAGACCGCTAGGATGAGGAGGGGCAAGCAGGTTAGGCAGGGCCCCCAGGAAGGGCCACAGGGGAAGGGTCCTCCCCACAAACAGGATGTCGAGGGCCAGGTTAGGCCAAGCCAGACAGGCCGACTCATGTAGACTCGCCGAGGGGGAGGGGAGCCCACCAGCGTTGCAGCGGACGTGGCCGGCAGTGTCACGCGCAGTGGGGGGGGCCAGGACGCCAGGAGTCCACCAGGGGCCCGACGATATCCTCCCAACGGACCCAGTGATTAAGTGCCAGGGAAGGTAGGGCCAGGAGATAGGAGTTCCCATGTAACCGACAGAGACGTGGCAGTCTCAACCCTTCTGTCCACGTCTAGTCGAGAGTTTCAGCAGCGTTAGCAGCTTACGACAGCCTGAAAGCTCTCAAGGAGCAGCGGCACAGCACCCTTGGACCAGAACACCGTCACTGGTGGTCTGGGACTCAAAGGACGGCTGTAACACGTGAACGGTCCCGACCGGGTTCACTGAGGCGTGGCCCAGGGACCGACGGTTCGGTGTACCCTCATCGCGTTCAGTGGCGGAGTTGTTCGGGTTTGCGCACGAGATTCCCGATGTGTCCGGACACCTAGGAGCACCAAGACAAAGGAAAGGCTGGCCCGAGATCATATGCTACTGCCAAAGATGGGACTGATTGGCTGCCCTACTGCCGTTCGTTGTGTACACCTGTCAGAGGGTGGGTGAAGGCGGGCCGAGGCCCAAATCCCCCTGGTACCCTGGCCTTTATAGACGAGCCTTTACAGGAGGTGGCTTGTGGATTTAATTGGAACCGCTGTCCATTCCCACAGCTTCCGGGAAACGCATCATATCTGACTGGTAGTAAGACTACGCCACTCGGTACCCTAAGCGGTAGCCATTCGTCCATTCACGGCGCCGACAAGGTGCTACCGCCATACAGGGGCTGGAAGATTATTATCTCTCGTATTGGGTCTTTCCCCAGGAAATGCTCACTGCCTAGGGGGAGCCATTTCATGTCGCAGCTAAAGGAGACCATGTGTAAGCTGATACAGGAGCAACATCTGGGTGTGGCCAGCCCGTATCACCCACAGACCTAATGGCCTGTTGAACGGTTCAATGCCACCACAGAAAGCAGATGCTTAAGATGTTGGTCGACACCCAAGGGCGCGATGGTAGCGGTAACCTCCCACACCTACAAATCGCTTATCGGGAAGTCCCACAGGCCTCAACGGTTTTTTGCCTCCCTTTGAGCTCCTGTAGTGGGCGACGTGTGCGGGGGCCCCTGTCTCTGGTTGCAGGAGGCCCTGGAAGGAGACTTAGCGGCCCCGAGTGTCGTCCAAATGAGTATGTTGGGTGCTCTTCCGTGACAAAATGCATGCCTTGAGACTCTCGGTTCACATAACTTGATCAGAAACATGTTTAAAAGCATGCCCACGACTTTCACCGTGGTCTCAAACTCGGGCAGTCCTATCCTATCTTACCTCTCAATCGAGCCAATCAGGGCCTCTCACTGGGTCACCCAGAGAGGAGAAGGAGTTACTTCAGGGGGGGGGGGGGTGGGGGGTGGGAAAAATTAGGGGCGTTTGTGAAAGAATAGATAATGAAAGATATTTGGTTCCACACATGACGTGTTTTGTGTTTTGTTTGGATGGGTGTGTTGGGTTGTTGTTTTTTTGTGGTGGGTTTGTATTGGTGTTGTTTGTTTTTTGTTTTTAGAGAAATAAATAAAATACACCCAACCTGCAAAGCTGCCCTTCTTATGACAGCCTGTGATAGTGGGCGGGGACAGAAACCCAAAATGGATGCACCGGGTCCTTCCTTTCACATATAGGTGTAAAATCAATGTACACCAGTATAACGTATGTTTCCTGCACACAAAAACATCTCTGAAAAAACGTTCAAACCTGGGGGTGTCCACTGGCAGGCTGCGGCACACATGTAATGGTATACAAGTACAGCACACAGACCGCCGCCAGCGTCACATTTCAGCAAAAAGGGCAATACACTAACGTCTAAATCTCCCCTAAAAAGCATTTATCTATCTATCATACATGAAAAACTTTGAGACACTTCGTTTTCCACAAATCATGACAGCAGAACAATAAAAAGCTGCCCACTACTTCAACGTGGTTACAAATCGTCAAGTCCAAACCTATCTTTACCTCTTCAATCGAGCCAATCAGGCCCTCACACTGGGTCACCGACCACCCACTATTCAGAGACAAAAATAAAAAAAACAACCCAACCCTGCAAAGCTGCCCTACTTATGACGCCTGTGAGAGTGGGCGGGGACAGTAGCCCCAAATGGAAGCACCCCTTCCTTTTTCCATATAGGTTAAAATCAATGTACACCAAGTAATAAGCGTCTTGTTATCTGCACACAAAAACATCTCTGAAAAAACTAATGCAAACCTTGGTTGCCACTGGCAGGGCTGCGGCACACATGTAATTATACATGTACACACACAGACCGCCTGCAGCGGCACAAATTCAGCAAAAAGGCAATACACTACGTCGAAATCCCTAAAGAAGCATTATATGCTATCTATCAAACATGAAAAAAACTATTTGAGACTCTCGGTTTCACCTATATCTTGATCAGAAATGTTAAGAGCTGCCCACTACTTTTCAACGTGGTCCTCAAATCGGGCAGTCCTATCCATCTTAACCTCTCAAATCGAGCCAATCAGGCCTCTCACTGGTCACCGACCTCCATTATTCAGAGAAAAAAATAAAAAACACCCAACCTGCAAAGCTGCCCTTCTTATGTACAGCCTGTGAGAGTGGGCGGGGACAGAAACCCAAAATGGAAGCCCCCCTTCCTTTCCATATAGGTTAAAATCAATGTACACCAAGTATAACGTATGTTTCTGCACACAAAAACATCTCTGAGAAAACGAAAGCAAAACAGGTACCCACTGGAAGGGCAGCGGCACACATCTAATTATACATGTACACACACAGAACCGCCGCCAGCGGCACATTTCTGCAAAAAGGGCAATACACTAGTCGAAATCCCTAAAGACCATTTATGCTATCTATCAAACAAGAAAAAAACTTTGAGACTCTCGGTTCACATATCTTGATCAGAACATGTATAAGCTGCCCACGACTTTCAACGTGGTCTCAACTCGGGCAGTCCCAATCCTAATCTTTACCTCTCAATCGAGCCAATCAGGCCTCTCACTGGGTCACCGACCTCTCATTATTCAGAAGAAAAATAAAAAAACAACCCAACCTCAAAGCTGCCCCTTCTTTATGACAGCCTGTGAGAGTGGGCGGGGACAGAAACCCAAAATGGAAGCACCCCTCCTATCCATATAGGTTAAAATCAATGTAACAGCCAAGTTATAACGTATGTTTTCTGCACACCAAAAACATCTCCTGAAAAAACGTATGCCTAACCTGGGTGGCCACAGGCAGGTGCTTTGGCACAACATTTAAATAAACATGTACACACACAGATACCGCCGCCAGCGTCACATTTCTAGCAAAAAGGCAATACACTACGTCGATAATCCCTAAGAAAGCAATTATGCATCAATCAAAACATGCAAAAAACTTTGAGGACCCTCTTCACATATCATGCCAGAACATGTTTAAGCTGCCCACGACTATTCAACGTGATCTCAAAACGGGCAGACGTATCCTATCTTACCCTCTCAATCGAGCCCAATCAGGCCTCTCCACTAGGGTCACCGACCTCGCATTATACAGAGAGAAAAAAATAAAAAAAAACACCCAACCTGCAAAGCTGCCCTTCTTATGACAGCCTGTGAGAGGGCGGGACAGAAACCCCAAAATGGAAGCAACCCCTTCCTTACCATATAGTTTACAAAATCCAATGTAACACCAAGTATAACTATGTTTCTGCACACAAAAACATCTCTGAAAAAACATATCAAACCAGGGTGCACTGGGCAGGGCTGCGCACACATTAAATATACATGTAGCACACAGAGAGGGGGGGGGGGGGGGGGGGGGGGGGGGGGGGGGGGGGGGGGGGGGGGGGGGGTGGGGGACCGCCGCCATCGGCCACATTTCTGCAAAAAGGGCAATAACACTACTCGAAATCCCTAAAGAAGCATTTATGCTATCTATACAAGACATGAAAAAAACTTTGAGACTCTGTTCACGAATCTTGATCCAGAACATTTAAAGCAGCCCACGACTTTCCAAACCGTGTCTCAAATCGGCAGTCCTATCCTATCTTTAACCCTCTCAATCGAGCCAATCAGTCCTCTCACTGGTCACCGACCTCCATTAGTTTCTGAGAGCAAAAATAAAAAACACCCAAACCAGCAAAGCTGCACCTTCTTATGAAGCCTGTTGAGTGGGCTGGGGACAGAAACCCAAAATGGAAGCACCCCTTCCTTTCCATATAGGGTTAAAATCAATGTACACCAATATAACGTATGTTTCTGCACACAAAAACATCTCTGAACCAAAAACGTACGCAAACCTGGGTAGCCACTGGCAGTGCTGGTCGCACATCAATGTACAATTATACATGTACACATACCAGACCGCCGCCAGTCGGCACATTTCTGCAAAAAGGTGCAATACACTACGTCGAATCCCTAAAAAGCATTTATGCTATCTTATCACCCCCGGCAGGTTAATAGTAACAAAACCGACGTCCAGTGACCTATTGGCCTCGGTGCAGTGCGTGCACAGCCAGGTTGTAACACACGGGACACAGGAACCACCCGTTAAGTACCTGAGCCTTAAGCTGCTTGCCAAGGAAGTGTCCAATTTCACCATTGAAAAAGCTGTGCCAGGCGATAGTGGTGGGGCACCTGCAGCGGCTGCAGCCCTATCAAAACAATGCGCATATCATTGTGGAGACAGACCACAATCCCTCAGAGCTGGCTGCACAACAGTCAACCGTAACCAATGGGAGTTGCTTTACGCTGGAGCCTGACTCAGCAGTACAACATCGTCATTCCCACCGGATGGGCCAGAGACCACGGCAACGCCGATGGGTTGTCCCGCAAGGGGAGGTGATCAATGGGCGTGTTGGGATGTAGCACCGGGTAGGTGCTACCTCCCCTATGCGCCCTCAAAAGGTGGGAGGTGTTGGAGTAGAATTCACTGTTAAATTGCTGTCCCCCGACTCACAGCCCCAAGCTCAAATTACACAGTAAAAAAGCCCATGTAGATGCCTTTCTATAGGAAGTACGCCCCACCAGGCGGGGCAACCCATGAAAAACCTCATGAATCTCGATTAGCCCGTGAAACATCCAAGCCAGTCCCGAGCATCACAGACCCCAGCAATCATAACCCAGTCAGGTCGTCTCCGATTTGTCCATATCGATTCAAGATGCGAGTCCGCTCAAAACTGGTGCGTGGCGGTTCAAATTGCAATAAATAGGAGCTCCCCGCATGCACACGCCCATTTCCCCCGGTTTTCCGGGACGCCGGGACGGAGATATCCAAACCGGGCCTACGGGGCCCAAAAGAAAGGTTTTTGATATGCGGTGTGGGAAAGCCCAACGGTTCGGATGGTCCCACCGGCGCGGTTCTGTCCCAATGCCCTGCCGAGTTTTTTCCTTTTTTTGGTTTTTACACAAAATGCATGACGGGGGGAGGAGTGATGGGCCCGTCCCGGGGGTTGTGGGGGGGCTGCCCAGTGGGCCCCCCCTCGCAATATAAGCTAGGAGCCAAGGTGGCTTTCCTGTTTGACCCCCGAGGAGGGGGTCCCTTGAGACAGGCCGTGACATCATCATCAGCAGCCAGGCCACACTGCCTCCCATGCGGCCGGGCCCAAAAAGCAAAACGGTAACTTGATTATTTAACTGCCTTTTGTCTGTACTCCATAACTGTTTTTGCATCTGTTCCTATGAAATTTTTTTTACCCATCGTATATAACTATCGTTATTGCCCTCCAAGGCTAATTAAACAAAAAACTTTAATTGAGTTGCGTCTTGATAAAACGGCCTCACCCCCCTAATACTCGGTCAGATATTAGCCCCCCAGGCGGTTTCGGCCCTTGTTATAAGATTGGTCCCCGGAGGGGTTTTTATATCAAAACCCCGAAACTGGTGGCAGCCTTCGGGGTTTGGGACGAGGAGAGTGTTCTCTCCCTCGCGGTTTCCCCCTGTCCCGGTGGGGAAAGGGTAAAACAGCAGACTAGGGTTTTCGTCACAACCCAAATAAAGTTTCAACTTTAAATAGCTAAAATAGCCTTGTTTACCTCATTAAAATGAACATTTACTCAGAAGGCCCTGAATTTTTACAAAACCTTAGGGCGACATGTCAGAAAAGAGGCACATTGAAGGCGATATATCAGATTTTGGCTGCATCATTTTTTTGGTGTATTTTGCACGCTTGTAACCCTATTCTATGTAGTAGTTTGAACATTGTCACCAAAAATAGGAATGTTTACACCAGGATGGGGCACATTCGGAATTTTGTTGAAGTTAGCCCCGTTATCTAGCTATGCGCCTAAGATATGCTATGCTATGCAAGGCATACCACACACCAGATTTATGAACCCACATATGACAGGTTCATACATTCGGGAACACTATACACTCATTTAATGCGCCTTAAAACTGGTGTGGCGGCACCTCTTTTCTGACATGTCACGGTAAATGAGTGTATAATATGCTAGAATGTATGAACCTGTCATCTATGGGTGCATAAATCTGGGGTGTGGTATGCGTTGCTGAGCATAGCATATCTTTGGCGCATAATTTAGGGGTATTCAAATGTGTCTTGCCTGTGCCTAGTTTTGGTGTATGAATGTTTATACATATATAGAATAGGGCTACAACATACACCAAAATATGTGGTACAGCCGAAATTTGACATGTCGCTCATAGTTTGAGATAGAGCCAGGCACAGAGAGAAGTGTCATGGCCTAAGGAGATTTTCCTTGCCTGACTCTCGACAGGTCTCTTCCTGTTTGCGTTTAGAGAGAGACTTAAGAGCTATATAGAAGTGCTAAAAAGTAAAGCAGAACAAAGGTGCATTCATGTGTAGCAAATTTAAAATGCCAGATATCAAACTCAGTATATGCTATTGCTCAACTGGAATGGTTGTACTGAAATGGTTCAACTCACATTAAAACTTCAGAACGTCAAGGTTCAAACAACAGCTGCTGGTCCTTTCTCGATTTGTGGGAAAATCCTTGCACTCAAGTTATGTATAAAAAGCAGGCATGCTGCATACAAACAGGACTAGCGCTTATGTATAGGAGAGCTGCGAATATAATTAGACACTGGGCAGTAACTACTATAAAAGTGTCTTCATTTATTCGGGCAAATGATATAATATATAAAAGACAATGCGTTTCGTAAGTGCTCCTGGCCCCTGGCTTACTTCCTCATGTCATGTACAAGTGAAGACACAGACAAGGTTTAAAAGACCGCGATCAGGTAACTCCACAACGAGGCTGCATACAAGTCTTAATACAGCAATATATAAACTCTTAAAAATACAATTAATATAGCTAATGCAAAGTCCATCCAAAGAACTAGGTCAGAGATGTTTATATGTATATTGCTGTATTAAGACTTTTATACAGCCTCGTTGTGGAGTTACCTGATCGCGGTCTTTTTAAACCTTGCCTGTGTCTTCACTTGTACATGACCTGAGGAAGTAAGCCAGGAGCACTTACGAAATGCTTTGTCTTATAATATATTATTGGTCCGAATAAATAATGACACTTTTATAGTGGTTACTGCCAAGTGTCTAATTACATTCTGGGCTCTCCTATATATTAGCGCTAGTCCTGTTTATATGCAGCATATCTGCTATTTATACATAGAGAGAGGTTTAACAATACAGCCGAGTCTGGCAAGGAGAAATTACCCACTCATCTTTTCTTCTAGTGGTGGGACATTTCTACTTATGCTAGGCTTTATCTTAAATTGTGTTTTCTCTGAAACAACATAGCTTTTCAGAATAAAACACAGTTCATATCTCTCTGCTTTTCCATCTCAGGCTAGGTTCACACGGCTTAACTGCTGGGCGTAATTCCGCCCCGCAATTACACCGTGTGGCCGGGGGCGGGGCGGGAGCGGGGGAGTGAGCGGGGGGGCAGCACTTCGCCGGCCCATAGACTATCATTAGTAGCGGCGCGTATACGCCGCTAGAAAATTACATGTCAATTAGCTCCACGCCCGGCGGATTCGCCGGGCAGGGAGAGGAGACGTAATCCATAGTTCTCTATGAGAGCTGTGGATTACCGTAATGAATGGGCCGTTTTCAGCCCGTAATTGGCGCACTTCGGCGCGTAATTACAGACCGAAATACGGCCCATTTTAAGCAGTGTGAACATGGCCTAACTCTTCTTTTGAGTGTTACCCAGCTGTCTCATAATCCTGAGCCTCTTTGTTTCCATTCGAGCACCAAACTCCTCTCCATGCTGTTAATTGCCTACAGCCTTGACAATTGTCCATTTAGATACAGAATCTTTGCTTCCAATAGGTAATACTCACATATCCTACACAAAAGTATGTACTCTCAAATGGTTGTACAAGAGGAGCACACATGACACAATATGGACATTTCGTAGCATCGACATTTAACTGCAATTAACAGGTATTTATAGCAGTATATTATATAGCAAAAGCAGAGCAAGTAAATTAGTAAAAAAAAAACTTCTATTATACCTTACATAAAAATTAGTAATTCTCAAATCTCACATAAAAGAAATGGTATACTTTAGAGTAGTGCACTGCCATAAACTGCTTTTTTTTCTTTGAAAGTTAACCCTTTGACCAAGAAAAAAAACCTGCCTGCTGCTATATAAAATCCTAAACTTATGGAGTTTGGCCCCAGTTTTAGTCATGACTAATACTAAAATGTTTGCTTGAATTGTAACTCTGGCTTGTTTTCAGGAACTTTTTGGCTACAGGTTGAGTATCCTTTGGATTATTCTGTGTGTGATCGGCTACTGTTTATCAGGTGGGATTCTTCTACTTCTCTTTTATTGGAAGCCTGAATGGAGTGTCTGGGCAAATTGCAACCCATCATCTTTGGAGAAGGCCAATGTGGTTTTACTGAGATCAACCGTAAGTACTGTTATGTTTTTTTGTTGTTTTTTCAACAAATGCAATGATTACTGTACATGTGTATTTTGGTTTAGTATGGAAATTTATTCCGAATTTCATATCACTGAATCTAGGATGAAAGAAAAAAATACACCAGGAAGAATGTTCGTTGGTTAACCTTGGATGCATTTGCACATTCATTTCAGAGCGGGTCACAATAAGCCATCTCAGACAAAAAGTACATATTAAATAAAGCTATAAGAAGGCCTGATCTCAAAGTAAGTAAGGGTAACATAATAGTGTTTTTTCTCTAAAAACTGTATTTTATATTTTTATTACCTAAAAGGGGTTGTCCAGGTCAAAATTTTATTTGAAAATGGCGATGCTGCTACTGTTAGAGAATAAAAAAGTGATAACCTCTCCCCTGTTCATCTTCATTCAAGCGTCTTTCTGGTCCCAATGTCACCATTGCAGCTAGTGATTGGCTGCAGTGGTCACATGTTGTTTCCCGACATCATAGTTCAAAAATGAATGTTCCAAACAATGTCAGGAAAAGATAAATGACCATTGCAAAAGAGTGCACAAGCCAACGGCTGCATCCATAAAAATAACAGAAGACCATAGGAAGAGAAATGGCAGAGATATGGAGGTAGGAATGACAATTTTTTTTTTTCTAACAAGGGCAGGAACACAATTTTTATTTTTTAATTTTTTTTTTTTTTTATTTACCTGGAAAGCCCCTTTAATTTAGTAATTAGTAAAGTATAACACTTTTCAGGGGAAAAAAAATATTTTTTTCAGGTTAAGATCATTAGAGTACAGAAAATTCGATATATGTGTGGAATTTTAGTGAGGATAAGTTCCAGAACATCGGGTAAGTGCCAAGATCTTCAATGTAGCATTAATTAATGGCTATTTTGGCCCTTTAGGTAGTATAGCAGTGAGTACCAGTATACAGTATAGATAGATAGATAGATAGATAGATAGATAGATAGATAGATAGATAGATAGATAGATAGATAGACACATTACAGAAAACAATATCACCACTTAACAGAACACTTGAAGAGCTGACACTTTCCAGAAAAAGTCCAAATAAATATTAAAGATACACTGACCAGATAGGAACTGCATTATATTTGTCTATTGGTCAGTGTCTGGTATTGCAGCTCAGTAACATCAGTGGCACTAAACTACAATAGTAGACACAACCCATGGACAAAAGTAATAGCATTCCTGAATTAAAAGCAGAACCTTTATCCCAGACCAGACCAATATTGAGTCTAATAAAAATGAATCCATTTCTTTATGACCTATTATCAGTCACATACACAGTATATTATTTGCCCTTATATACCATGTTTATAACTGCTAATAAACAGAGGTTAATTTAGCCTAGGTTCACATCTACATCAGAGGTTCAGCTTGGAGCTTCCGCCGCAGATTCCGTCAGAAATTACAGAATAAATTGCACATTATGCTGCTCTATTTTTTCCATTACAGTCACCATTACAGAAACCTGACAGAGCTCTTTATAGTTAATGGGGTTCGACTTGTAAAGAATCCTTCTCAGCCTTTGTGATGGAGGCTCTGAGCGGGACCTCTGACATGGATGTAAACCTGACTTTTAGTGATGAGCAATTACGTTGACTATCGTCATCGGGTCGATATTCGATATCGGCAATTATCAAGACAATTTCCGATAGTCGATAATAGATTATCGCCGATGACCATTAAAGGCTATGGGAGAGGAACAACACCTTCATTCTTACACCCAAACAGGGCTGGAGAAGCTGGAATTAACATCCACAACAGTCAAATGGATACGTGCTACATCTTAGGCAACACACTTAGGTTATAAAAGCCACAGAAAAAAAAATCAGACCATTCACTATCCCTGTCTTGTACCACAGCATGACCCTAAAACCTGCATGACCCACAAATTAAAAAGTGCCAGAAGGCAGTATTATTTGAACCATCATTTTAGTTGAACTGGACATTGACTATCCCTGTCCTTGAACGCAGCATGACCCTTAAACCTATTTGACCCCCAGATTAAAAAAGTGCAGGAAAAAGGAGTCTTTGAACCACCATTTTAGTTGAACTGGACATTAACTATATCTGTCCTGTACCGCAGTATGTCCATTAAACCTGTGTGACCCACAGATTAAAAAGTGCCGGAAAAAGGAGTCTTTCAACCAGCCATTTTAGTTTCACTGGACATTGACTATACCTATCCTGGGCCACAGCATGAGCCCTAAACCTGCATGACCCCCAGATTAACAAAGTGCCGAAAAAGGAGTCTTTTAACCACCAATTTAGTTGAACTGCACATTAACTATATCGGTCCTGTACCGCAGTATCACCATTAAACCTGTCTGACCCACAAATTAAAAAGTGCCGGGAAAAGGAGTCTTTGAACCACCATTTTAGTGAACATGGACATTGACTATATCTGTCCTGGACCGCAGTATGACCATTAAACCTGTCTGACCCACAGATTAAAAAGTGCCGGAAAAAGGAGTCTTTCAACCAGGGCCGTCTCTTCCATTGGGCTAGGTAGGCACTTGCCTGGGGGCCCGCTGAGCTCAGGGGCCCCGTCGGTCAGCTGCCTACCCTGCCCAGTGGCGGTGAATACACCCAGGGACTGCTGCGCTACCCTGTTGTGCTCTTTACTCTTTGCAGCGCAGACAGGGCGGCACGGCGGTCAGGCAGAGCAGGGGCCTGGCTTCAGCGATGCTCCGTGTGTGCGCTGATGCGGCCCCTGCTATTGCTGTGTCCTGCGGCTCCTGCCTGCGCTTTACTCTTCACAGCGCAGGCAGGACAACCCGGCAGTGAAGAAAAGCAGGGCCCAGGCTGCAGCAATCCTCCTTGTCAATTTCTGCTCTGTGCTTAGCAGGGGTCGGGGGTCGGGACCGTGCGCTCCTGCTCCTTCAAAGTGACCACAGCGGAGACAGAGTAGGCGGCCAGCAGTGTGAGTAGCTGCCGCTGACAGCTCCTTCTATAAATACAAAGCTCTACTGTGCTCCCCGAATGTGCAGCGTCCAGCTCCCTGCAACGTCCAGAGCAGACCTGGGCACTCCTGGAGCACTCAGGCTAATCTTAACACCTCTCCCTCCAAGCCTCACTGATTAGACCTGGAGATCAGTGAATACAAATGAAGTCTGCAGCTGAGCCAGTGTTCAGACAGAACAGATGACTTTCCCCTCTTGTCTCATTTGTTGTTTATT